>SNQN01008893.1:5611-27338 GCA_008642245.1 Bassia scoparia | reverse complement strand
AAAGTTTAGGTTCACCACTGGGAAAACCCAAAAGTAGAGGGTTACCAGTGGGAATTTCCCTAAAAACAATGGAAAAAAACCTACTTAGTTTATATGGCCCATAATAATTGCTTTGCCCTGAGTCTCTAAAATCTCAATAGATCTACTATAGTCCTGGGATCATATTCCCTATTAAGATCCCGAGAAAATGTTCATATCCAAAAATGTAAATATTCATTTTCAGACATGAAAATTTATATTTGAAGATGATTATTTATATTTGGAGATGAACATTTGCTTTCGGAAATGAACATTTGCATTTAGAAATGAATATTTGAAGAATGATATTTGCATTTGAAGAATGATATTTGCATTTGAAGATGAACATTTGTATTTTTGAACATGAACGTACATTTACCCGGAACCATAATGAGGAATATGATCCCGAGATCACATAAAAATTTGTGCTTTCGGAACGACCCTGACGACCTCAGGTTTTTCGTTCACTGTGTGCTGTTCAAAATTTATATGTCTCAGGAAGCTATAATGAGGAATATATATGTCATGTATGTTCCTATGTTTTTTTAAAGGCGACTTTACGATRAGAAAAATCCATACACCCAACAKTGGCCTCAATATTGAAGTCACACCCCAAGTAACTACTCCCAATCTCCCACCATTAATGCGCCATCAAATTAAACTRGGGAAATTRTATATGGTGGCATCGAGTTTTGTCAAAATCTACACAATGTCAACTTAAGTTTTCCAATTACATTGTGGCCTCGAGGTTTTGCGAATTCCACGCTGTAGCCTCAAGGTTTTGATTTTACATATGGTGACAAGCCTAAATTAACCAACTTTCCCAAACCACCTAACCCACTTAGCCACTTCCCCAAACCACCCAACAATCATCATTCTCTCTCCTGCCCTGCCACCATCAAACCACCCCAGCCACGTCGCCCACCACCACACTCGCAACCACGTCAGCCACACTCGCTGGAACCCCACCACCGCTAGGCAGCCCCACTACCGCTGCAACACACACAACAAGCTAAGAAAATTGGATTTGGTCGACCGACCTCACTGACCGAAATTCGATCGGTAACAGTGTTTACCAACCGAATTTCGATCGGTGAGGTCGGTTGGACTAAGGATCGTCAGTAAAAAAAAAAATATCGACTAAATTTCGGTCGTTGAGATAAAGGGGGGGAATAAAGGAGGGAGTAAAGCGAAATTCGAACAAAAAAACGAGGGAATAAAGGGACGGATTACCGACTGTCCTGGCGGTCGATAATACCGACCGAACTAGTATCGGTCGGTATTATTGACTGACATTCGATCGGTAAATTCAAGGTTCCCGCTTATTTTGCGGTATTCTGATTAATATAATTATTATTTACCAGGCCAACCGAAAAAACGATCGGTAAAGTTGAGGCTCAAAAATTATAAAAAAAAGGTAATAGAAAGTTGTCATTGTCAAACAACTTTCTATTACCTTCAAKCAGCTCTTTATGACCAAATAGATATACAATTTATGATGACAAAATCAGTAAAGTAAAGCAAACATCTTTGTCATTGTCTTCATTTTACCAGACAAACAAGATAAAACCTGGAGACGGCGGCGGTAGAGGGGACGTATGGTGCTGGCGTCGTTTCTGGCGACGATGGGAGCGTTACAAGAGGCACGACAGAGGGCGGCGCAATAGAGAAAGATGCGTTGACAAGGACGACGGCGGCAAAGGGGGCTGGTCCTGGTGGTGGCGAAGGAGGACACGACGGTCCTGGTGGTGACGAAGGGCACGACTTATTCGAATGGATCAAAAAAACAAAAAATCGCAAAAAAAATGAGAAGATGAGTGATAAGAATGAGAGACGAGAGAATTAAATTAAGAGGAGAAGAGAGAATAAGAGGATGAGAGAGACTGAGAGAGTGAGTGAGTGAGAGAAACGTGAGAATGAGGAGAAAGAGGATGAGATGAGTGGTTATATATGAGTGAGTGATATATTTGAGCCTACGTGAAAACGCGTATACTGGGAGTTAGAAGTACGAGTATAATCGAATTGAAATAAAAAAAAAAGACAGTTACCGACCAAAATATCGATCGGTAACGCTTTTTCCGACCAATGGCGACCGATTAATCGGTCGGTATTTACCGACTAAAAGTTTTTCGCTCGGCCAAACACGCTTTTCTTGTTGTGACAACCACGTCACCCTCACCACACTCGCAGCCACGCCACCCACCACCAGCCATTTTTTCCCCAATTTATCCCCAATTTGAAATTTCCCCAATTCAATTTCTTGAATTAGTTTTTATGAATTCAAACACGGATTTCATTGCATGTGGTGGAATTTGAATCATACCCTGAATTCATTGCAATTTCGAGCAAAAACAATTAAGGTTTTACGAAATTCCCCCAAATTAATTGCAAAATACTAGGTTTTTATCAACTCACTCGAATTAATCGAAGAATCTAGTTTTTGTGTCCCAATTAATAGCAATAAAACTAGAAGGACTTAATTATCCTAAGTAATGGTCATTGGGATCGGCAAATCTTGTTTTAATTTGATTTGGAATTAATTCAAAATTCAATGAAAAACAATTCCCATGTGATCGAAGGCCGGGGACGGAGGGGGGGGAGCAGGCTGGCGGTGGAGGAGAGAGTGAGGTAGTGTGGGGTGCGCTTAACCTCTTGAGGCGCGGGGGTGGTGGCCTAGGTTAATGGTCGCGAAATGGGTGGTTGGGTGGTTGGTTGTTAATTCCGGTTGGGGGGTGGAATAATGAATGGGCTGGGCTCGGGTTGGCTGGCATGGGAGATAGTGGTTTAGGGTGGGTAGCGTGGGGGTGTAACAATGGTCAGGCGTTGGTTAAGGTTAGGTCTGTGCGCATCTATGTGGAGAAATGGAAAGGTTTAAGGATCTACACTCGCAGAAATAATCCCGATGTGGTAATTTGAAAAACCGCAAGACCACTGATTGGTGGACATTGATTAGCTCTTAGGTGTGTTTAACCTGTGTTGGAATTTTCTGGTCAAGACTCGAATTGCCAACACCGAAATTGATCAATAGATAGATTTCCTTGTGTACACGCTTGTATGGCATTTTAATCTTTTTTCGCACGAGCTTAAGTTGTATTCATTTTATAATCGCTAAAGTAAAAATTGTCAAAAAAAGGTTAGAGAGTTTTTAGATGATGGTTGTCTGTTCTAGGATATTTTATTTGTATTAAGGTTAGAACTGCACGCTACCCTTTGTTTGAAAAGAAATGGTTTTACCCATTACTAAGTTTAGTATTTCGTATGCTACTTATATGATTAAAGGACACACTGCCATCTAATTTTTATATATCGAAGTTGTACTACTTTCTATTGTTTGGAAATGCCTTCTTCGTAACTGAGTTTGTGTTCGCCGAACAGAATATAAATTATTATGAGCTTTTTATTAAGGCTCAGATTTTTCGCGGGATGAAGATTTCTTATAAGAGCTATATGTGTAAATTTCGACGATGCTCCTGGGCGATGCGTATAACTAGGTTTTATTGAGAGGGTGTTTGTACTATATTGTTTGGGTTGACGCACTTTGTTTCAGTCTCTTCTAATGGATTGTAAGGGTCCTTGTTGACCATATTAGGTTCTTATGCTAATGGAGAATCTCTTATTGTTCTTACTCCCGGGGTCAATATACTATTAGTAGTCTAGTAGTAGTATAAGTATATCATACCTAAATTACATTTACTTTTTACCTATTTTATTTACTCTGAACATTAGTGAATTACTGCTTCTCTCTCACATCTCTGCACCACCGTTTTGAATACACATTCCTTAAATTCAACATATTATTGTATGTTTCTCAAGATGTATGTTCAGTCACACAATTGTGCACTTTGTATCCTAATTTATCATAGACTCTTTTGTCCTCATTTACTGAACTCATATTTCAGTCTAGATTTTACCCATTCAACTTACTTTAATTTAATTCAAACTCTACCTACTTCCTGCCGATTTCCAATACATGATCAACAAAGGGAATATATTGTAGAGTATATGATAAATTCATTTTCTGCAGCAGTATTGGGAAAACGAAAAGACAGTACCTATGACTCACTCTCTAAGATACCATGCCATCAATTGCAATTGAACCAACAAAAAGAACGAAAACAGGATATTTACAAAGGGAGAGTGAGGGTTTTGTTATCTATGGTTTATAAAAAGAAACTCAATTTCAATTTTACCATCTTTAGAGCACCAATGTCGCCTTTGTTCATGCCGTTTCAAATTTGGTTTGTTTGAGATTTTAGGCACAACACTGTTTTAAGACGCGGATCTCTTAACTTTTGCATTGTACATCTGAACCAAGATTCATAAGGCAAAATCTCAAATTATCAATCAAAAAGCTTACATGCACTACGACCAATACTCACAATAGGATCTACCTATGATCACTGTACTTTTCGGAAGAAATAATCAGGTTTTATGGTCGGTAGCGTATGAATGCTAAGTAAGATCTTGCCCAAAACGTTCAGAGGAAATTATTGGTTACGATCGTCCGTGGTGCAAACAATATGTCACTTATCTCGAATTCCTTCTCTGATAATTGTGTTGGTGTTTTATTATTTTTCCTATTCTATGCAATATGCGTGACTCTAACTATAAATAAAGTAGTAATGTAAAATTACAAAATGGCAGTATGAAATACCCAAGTGGTTGTTTGGGTTCAATGACTCGGAGATGAAACCTGTTAATGCTCAAACGTTTCATGTTACACAGTATTAGAAAGATATTTTAATTATTATTTTACTAATTGAATGACAAATGCGCATTAGCAGCATCACGTATAAAATGGCTAAGAAATCCAGAAGAATTGTATCGAAGAGAAGAAGAACAAGTAGGCAGCTCTAGCCTGCTCAAGCCAAATAGAGCAAAGAGTAATTAAACTTACACAGAGTAAAGATGAGACAACTTGACACATAATAATAACCTCTCCTAACAGAATCGCAAGCGTAGTTGAGAAAATTGACTAATACTTCCAGCAGGTTTTTGCAGCATAGTTGAAAATCTTGGACTAACTGCCCGAAATAATCTTGTTTGAATTTCATAGTTAGCGACTGACCCACTAGGTGAGAGATAAGCTATATGCTGATTGTTGATTGAGTTTAAAATTAGACTAAATGACATTTTCTCAAAGCTCAAGGTTGCTCAACGCGTCGAGCCGGTGAACGCCTACAATGCCCACAAATAAATTTTGTCAACAATGACAACAGTGAGCAAAATTGACATTCTACAGAGGACTTGGAGATTGAATGAAGTGTACTCCTATAACAGAAAATAGGTGTATACTCTTAAATCTAAATGCTAAAAACTGAATATACATTCAGTATGCCGAACTAATTCACGGTCCGGAAAGAATGCAATTGGCAATCCCTTCAATCTATCTATCCGGACCTACAGCATTGTTGACATTATGCGATCGTTGTCATGATCACCATTCAGAATACTCAATCGCCTCTGAATTAGCTTGGGTCCCTTGTGGTTGCTCTGAGAATTATAATCCACAAATTGAATAATAAAATTAACAGATATAATAGACGACCGAAGTCATCAGATCCATACTACTGAGTTAATTTAAGGTTTACAAAATCCCTGGTAGACTTACGATTTATCACGTCTGCATGACGGGTTTCTCAATCTTGCATTCGAAATCAGGAATAATAAAAGTCCGGGGAACCTGCATCAAACAATTGTATCAACATTCTCACTTTGCCAGGAGAAATTATTGCTGGTACAACTTGCAGCCAAAAGTGCTGAATTCGGCAAAAACTATCTTCTCTTGTAATATCAAAGTAGAAAAGATATGACAGCATAATATTGCCTATAAACGATTATAAGCTAGCGATTCACTCGATTCAGAACAGAGAGACCCATATAAGAGACAAAATATACTTTCAACATACTCTCATCCATTTCAAAAAGTACATCAAATGCATTGTTCACGTATTTCTAACGGAAAATTGTTCAAATCTCTTCTTGAAAAACGTGAGAAATTCATTGTGCCACTTTTTTCGACAACGGAGAAGTATCACATTTCCAAACCATGCAATGTTGGCTTTTATTACAATCACAAACTCCAAATGAAATTTCAGCGATTCACACCAACTATGAGAACTACAAAATCAAATGCACCAATATCAGAAACCATAATAACCCCTCCTGTCAAAACTGGACTAAAATCCATAACATTCTTGCTAACTCACCTCTTGCATCTGCTACACTTGCAGCAATGTTGTATCTGCACCGAGATTTTCGAAAACCTGCAGTTTGATTCGCTGTCAAATACTGATTTACTTGTTCAGTTACTCGCCTGGTAATGATACCGAAAACTAAGACTTGAATTAGTAACAAAGTTCACCACAAATGAACATTCTAGCTTTAGTGTGAAAGAAAAGGTTCGCCAACAAAATAAGTCAAAAAATAATCAACACCTAAGTGACCTAACCATTATGTTATCCCCTTCACGCAGTGACAAGTAGGCTTAGTAGCGTACTTTGATAAAGATAGTGACAGGAGAATCAAGAATAAGAAGTATCTTCACTGGATTTAACATATATAACAATTACAATCCTGTAGCAGCATAGTTAAGGGTAAACAATTAATATATGGAAAATTAAGAAAATATTATAGAAACATGATGGCGGGCCACTGGATGCAATCTCAGTCACAGCCAATCACATACTGAATTTTAAAGAATACAAAAATACACGTAGCTAGGCAACTCTCGAGAACGTGGTTACTTCAGGAGCAAGAGTTGAGAACAGAATTCATACTACTTGTTGTTGCCATTAGGAATCCTCAGGAATAATCTGTCCAAAGATATTTTGAAACTCTCGTCTCTGGAAATCTCTTGGTAAGAAACATGTATGAACAAAATTAATGAAAGCAGTCAAAGCGACAAAGATCGGAGAATAATAAAAGTATAAGTGGAAATTTTTCAACCTGCAAAAAGACACTCATAACTAAGAACATTACCATTTGGACATTCTGTATTCTAAAATGAACTCCTGTTCTCCACAGTCCAGCAATTCGAGCAGCATTCTCCTTGTGTAACCGCCTCCTTCCAGTACTTGCGATTAAAATCCAGAGATTAGTGTCTATTCCAAGTAAATCAACCAATATACAAACACAGTAGTAACAATACTATTTCCCCGACACCCACCAGCAAGGGCAATTAACTTTCGTTCACAAAACCAGATACGCATCTCCGATGCCTCGGGCAAAGTGCAACATAATATTCAACAAACAACATCATTATCTTTCCTTAACAGAAATCCCAGCAACAATTTCATGCCTAACAGAGATTACCCAAGCAAAATGAGTAATAAGATATGGTTGAAGTTACAGGAAAAACAGCAACCATCTTCATAATAGGTTGAGAGCAGCAGTCCTAATGGTCACCAGCAAAGTGAATCTGCTCCGAGATGTGTAGGGAACATATACTCCAGGCTGATAAATACTCGACAGAACCTTGAAAATAGATCTCAGCATTGATACAAGGAGCAGATGAGTTTAGATGTTATTCTGTATATACACTGTCAATATGTTTCAAATGGACCTCCCTGAAAATAAAACAGACCGTACTTAAAAAGTGCTTGCAAAGCTAGTTCAATCAATACCATCGCTGTCAGGAGAGGAACAGTTATGGCATTAATATGTATGCCTCTTCTCTCTCGGCCAATTTCCTTCGTATGGATGACAGATAATCATATAAGAAGAATATTAATTTTCACCGAAATTAATTAAGAAAAGAGATACTAAGGCACTAAGCTACCTACTTCACATCTACTCTGTATTCATGGAAAGAAGAACTCTCCGGTAGTTTGTGGAAGCTGGAAACAGTCATCCACTCTGAAACACATCTGAAAAGAGAACTTATTGGAAGTAAGAGTGTGTGATCACAATGAAGAACATTTGCTGTCATAAGGATCTCTATTCACTAATAAGTCTTTTTATTACAAAAAATCATAACTCTTACTAAGAATAATTGAAGCTGCGATAGGGGTACATGCATTAATATCCCTACAATTAGTGCAACAATAAACAACTAAGGTATAGAAATTGAATACTTCAGCAAACAAAACATATAGCTTCAAGAAGTTATTTGACATAGAGTACGATGCCATATGCATTCTATTATTATAAGTTAAATGCCATTAGGTGGCAGTTACCGTATCAGTGAAAAAAGAATGCACTCCTCAAACACCATCAGCTCATGATGCACATCGATATCAATGTAGAAGACACGAGCATCGGCACTTCAACAGCTCCAAATCCCCAAAACCAAGTCATTGGATTTAACAAAATCCTGAAGGCACCAATATCTAGCATGATGCAATTCCCACGCGGCCCCAATTTAGCAATGTCACATAGTTGACTTGTTCAGCCTACGCGCACAATACTGTCAAGATATAATTCAAATATTAACATGAAAAGACAAATATCACTGTAAAGAAAAACAGGTCAACGACACTACCAATTGTTCCCCAGCCATAAATTGCAAAATTCAAAACAAATTGTCAAAGACACGACAAATCTTCTCCAAGATTATCTGAAAGCAAACAAAATTTATATGAGGTAGACAAACTAGAATGAATTAGAACTTAGAAGTATAGAAGAAAAAAAGGATAAATTCATGCTAATATGAGAGAAAGTAGTAATGGATTGAAATGAATCAGAGAGAAAGAAGAGTATGGAGATAAAAATTTTCCATTTGCTTAATAAGAGAACTTTGGAAAATGGATAAAAATGACAAACTACATTAACATCTAGGTTTGCCGTTGCAATCTAAATAATGTAAGGCAACCGGGGACATGCTGAGGCTAGCTACATGTCACACCTTACAATTGATGCATATTGCAGTAACAGTATACTACATGTTCAACTACATGCTATACGACAAATATATTGCTACCAGTGAGTGCAGGAGGAAAAATACTAAACAATTTTAAAGCAGTTGAACAATTGTAGATTCCACGCCAAGTGCGGAAATATGTTCTCCTATAAAAAGAAGAGTTGAATTCTTACCGCAGTCAGTGTTGATTCTTATAAAGATGGACAGCCACCAATAGAATAGAAACAACAAAAATGAGAAGCAGATAATGATTAGAGGTGCAAGATGTGTAGATGCGAAAGAATTTGGTTTACGAGCACCCTCCAATTAAATCAAGACGCAAAGTGTATCAACCATCATGCATATCCACTAATCCATATCTTTTTAATAGTATACACCTTTGCTTTAGATTCCTTGATTCCTTAATATACAAACAAGAAACGCATTTCCTCTCCTTCATTTCTTACAGAAACTATGTCGGCGCTACATACGTACACATTCTGCGCTCCACAACCTAGTTACCTTGCGTCATGTGTATTAACTCTTGGCTATAACAATAAAGAATTAATACTGGAAATTGGCAATAGCTCTAGTTTAACTCAAGTTAATGAGAAAGTCCTATATACTAGGTATAGATATAGCCAAACTACGAGACTCTAGAATAACTCTGTCACAAGAGTAAATCTTCTAAAGACATATATATAAGAGGTTACTGTTGTATCCACTTAAGTGTCAGGAACAGAGAACATATAAATATGAAAATTGAACAGTACCACAGTAGTAACAAGCATCAGAAGAAGTAGTAGGCAGAGCGGAAAGAGTCAGAAAAAAGGTTGCGCCACCACAAGAGAAAGAGAGGCAAGCTTGAAGATAAATCTTGGCATTTGCTCTTTCGGCGTCTCGTTTGGTGGAAAAAATGAAATCTAATTCACTACACTCCCACCTTTCGTGCTCTACTCAATATAACACCACCTTTTGATAATCTGCAGAATAATCCTACCTTGTTCTTTTTTCTTTGGGACAACCTTCCTTCTTTGTGTTTGACTTAATCAATAAATCTCTTTCTTAATGCTTGCACTATTTACCAAGGCACACCAGCCATAAAGTCCCACTCCCAACACCCACCCCACAACAGCTCACCCCACAGCCCCACCCAAACACCAACGATGTCCTACAAGAAAGAATTACAGCGCGATTGTTAAACGGATAAAAGAATTCAATGTCCTGCATAAAAATCATACCACGATTGAAGATTCAATAAAAAAATTTGATAATACAATCTCTACCTCATTATAAAACTAACTGTAATGTTGTGGCATTTGGTGGCATATAGTGCAAACATTGCAACGTTTCATGATCAAGTTATCATACACTAAATTTTCAAAATACTAAAAATACATGCGATAAAAATCACTTACAGAAGTATAAACCAAGCAAGTTACCATAGATATAATGTAGAAGTGACAAGAATACATAACTAATATATAGAGCGAGCTATAGAAAGTGAGAGATAAAGCACAGGACAATCGCAAAGCTTCAACCTAACACCTACTGCAAACCATCAACTTCAGCAATAATATTGAAGCTCCAAGCGTTGCACTCAATACATAAGTCAGCGTAATTGCTGCTGAGCAAATTGTGGGTGTGTTGCGGTTGGGTATCGTTGGTGTATGGGTGTAGTTGGGAGAGTATATAAGACAGGGGAAAGTGTCGTGAGGTTAGGGTTGGGTAGCCGTTGATTTGCAGCATGTGTGGTGGTGTGACAACATCATAAACACACCTTTTCACTACTAGCTAGATTTCCGTGGTTGTGGTTGCGCGATTGTTAATGCGCGGTGATGACCAGAAGCTGATGCAAGGTGTGGATCAATGTCTTGTGGTTAAACAGTAGAAAACTCAGCGAGAAGGATTGAATGAATTAAAAACAAAAAAATCTGATCCAAGTAATAAATAGACCAAGCAACGAGACAAGTCAAGCGTTCAGCCACAAGCGGTTCAAAGTGGAATATTTATTATTTTAGACATATGGACAATTATTTGGAGAATTGAGCAAATTTATTAAAAACTTTGAAAGGTGAGATTATTAAATTCCGATTTTTTAGTTTTTCATACATTAAACTATACTTTAATTGGTGTTGAACAGTTATTGCTTTTGATTGATAATCTCAAGTTCAAATCCTAGATTTGAAACTATGTTAATCACACCTCAATATAAAGATTACCTCCAGATACACGATTAAGGTGTCGATGCAAAAGCTATTAATGGAGAAATGTCAAATTTTCAGTTTAAAAATAAATGTATCCAAGTTCATATCCACCAGAGGTGAAGGACCAACCACACAACACATGCCCGGATGTAAACTGAAGGTGTGGTCAAATTAACATAGAGTATGAGATATTTTTAGGGTGTGACGACCACTAAGACCATCAATTAATGCAGTCACATAGTTCTGACATTGCTGTGAGTTAGGGACAAAGTAACATATGTATTCCAGAAAGATTTCTTCTAAGATCGTATATAATTATTCAGACTAACTGTCGTTGGTCCTATAAAATGTTCTTAATCGCATAGTAATTTAAGTAATCACACTTGAGGACATCTATTCGACCAATCCTCTAAGGCACTTTCAGTCTGAATACAGGTAATGCATGAGCCTAAGCTTTATCCAATGCTATCTTTATCCTTGATCATGAGGATGTGGAAGCAACATGCGTTGCATGTTAAGTTTGACTAAGATACGATTAAGGATCTATTGTGTTACATAAAAAATATACCGAATCAAAAAGAGAGAAAATCAAAAATTTATTACTTGTTCCAGTTAAGGAGTCCTCACATTAGCCAACCAAAATGATGAGGAACACATTTTTCGTAACTTTCAGATTTTAATAATTGAATTAAGAGAGTACAATGGCCATTGGTCTATGGACACTGGTCATATCAGGTCGAAGAAAAATTTTTGAGGCAAAAAAAAAAAAAAACAGAAAAAAAGGAGAAGGTGAGATACGCGTTTCAAATATAAAAGTATTATCCCTTTTAGCTTCGGTTCATCCCTATATGGCCTAAAGAACACAATAATAATAAAAAAAAAAAACTTCTAGTGAAATCCACTAAGCTCAATCTCAGAACTAAGAGATACCCCAAGTGACATTAGCTTCTCTGTAGATAAGATGAATATAAGTAAACAATGAACAAAGTCAATCCATAACCGATGGCTAAGACATCAGCTCACCATCATGCTATATAATCAAATGATTTGGCCTAAAATTCTAGCTAATGGGGATTCTATGTGAAAAGAGAGGCTATTCAGAACCACAACCTTGGTGAAACCCAAGCTCTCAGGTGCCAAAAACATGCCTTAACTACTTCATTCCGAATTTCCAATAACTACCAAGACCATGTGATACCCCTTATGACCATACAGGACCGTCTTGCCTTTTTAATCTAAAATCCTAACTGGCACAAACCGATGTACCAAGGGAAAATAAACTTTTTAGCGAACACAGAGCAAATAACCTTAAATCCTCGTAAACACAATATACCACATATGAGTGTTTAATTAAAGAACCTTTTTCAAGAGACCTAAATTGCGCATGTGGATAACACATCAGATGACAACACTTGCCTCCAACACATCGTTTTGTCATGCTATTGCTGCGTCATATAAGATTCCTTAGAGTATAATCTAGGTGCATGCTAGCAATCTTTGTCACCCAAAAAATATTCTCCAAGTGAGTCCTAGAAATAGGTTTACATTAAAGCATCTACTCTTTGGACTCATTGCACTACACATACATCCTACGTTAGTATGATCCGAGAAACGCACCACAAGAATCAAAATTGGATCGTCAAAGATGATCTCAAGTGTAATAGTTTCTGCGAGAATTTACCACCACCATTGCCTAACCACATCAAAGTTCGCACCAAAAGATCTCTATACGCGAACTACCTGAAGGATGCCAAGGCAAACCATCATAATTCAGCGGGACACTCGTGAGGCTTTACTGCCGCCCTCAGGACATAGAGACTGAGGGCGAAGGCAGAACATAGAGAGCATCGTAAAAGGCCCTCTTTGTCCCTATCACATTAAGCTATAAGATTGACAAAAAGTCCACCAAATAAATCCTGGAATGGCGCCAGTGTATCCTCACACAGACACATACCATTATACTAAAAATCGACTTTTGTGCAAAAAATTTACTCCCCTTATCAAACAAATTGCCCGACGTACGTTCGGGCCGACGTAAGCAGGAGGATAAGAGAGAGATCAGAAAAATACAGGATAGTGACCAGTTAACCAGTTTAGCACTTACAGAGCATCATCCTGCCTGGTGCTCTATGCCCTAGAATACTATTTTTCTAATTCCCTCATTCGGCTCCATCAATTCCCATCATCATAGAAAAAAATACAGGAACAAAAGACTTTCCATCCTTATTATGAGAGAGGAGATGGTCCATTAGGAAGGAGGAAGTGGGTAAGAATAGTAGGAGACAAGAGAGAGGCTCTATTAAAAAATAAGAGATGTTTGAGGGAAATGAAGAAGTAACGATGAAATAACGCAGGACGGTGGTGTAGCAAAGTATAATATTAAAAAAAACTAAAGAAGTGACTCCAGAAGGTCTGACGGGAATGTACGAGAGCATATTATCAAACAAGTAGATCAACCAAATTAGCACCTTGGGAGGGTATCAAATTTGAAGACCGAAAGGAACAATTTTACAACTTGAAAGCAAGGCTGGCTTTGCGTGTGTTTTCACAAAATAACTCAAACAAAGATTAAGAAAAAGAAGAAAGAATAGTTAAGAGAAATACTCACTACTTAGATATTCCGATACGCCTGAAGATCATCCCACATTCATCTGCATAACTGAGAGGACCTAGGTAAATTCTAAGGTATTTAAAATGTCATAAATGATTACGGATACCAGCACCTCTAATATTTCTAGATCAAGGGCAAGAAAACATAGACAAACACTGGCCGTCAGCACGAATGCAAAGTCGGCCTAAGGAATCTGGAAAAAACTTGAAATGACCATAGAACAAAACATATCCAAAGCGAAATGGAAGAAAAAGCTTATACATAACTATGGAGCATTAGTTAACATTGATAAATGACAAGCTCAAAGATACATAACTAAAGGCCACTAACAACAGACAAATGAACCAGACAAGCTTCATTGACTGGAACAGCTGAACTGAATGGTGACGCGTAGGGCAATGATACAATGCAAAGCGCTGCTACTTGTCTTAAGTTCCTACAAACAGTCACAGGAGGTTCAATGGAAAAAGTCATATCCCGTAAGTGGACATAAGCATCACCTTATGACATGACATGGTAATGTCTAGTAAAGTAGGAAAATGTATTCAAGTCCTGTTCGTAGGGAACAGCGAATAGCCAATCAACGATATATGATACCATAAGAGCCTATTGCCTAGCGAGACTATTTAGGCCATTTATCAATTGAAAAGCCGGATAGGCCAATCAGCTTCCGTATATCGTCTCACAAAGCTCAGGTTAAGCACTCTTGTTAAACGCTGTCTTTAATTTGCTAATCAGCACCCGGTGCGAACAATAATGTATTACGATTCTACGAAAGCCTCGAAGGTAGAATTAGGAAAATGGAATTCTATTAGAAGATTAGCAGGCATACATTTGGACCATTTCAGTACTATTGAATAGATGCGTGTTTTCGTGAGTCCAGGCGCGTAAATCCGGTTCAAGAACTCAAACATAAGCAGCGGAATGAAAACCTGCGCTAGCTCTACTAAGATAGCGCCTTTGTGAGGCTTCTGCACAGCCACAACAAACTCACAGATAAACACATTGTATGAAAGCCACGAAATGAACAGCAAAAGGCAAATTAAATTCAAACAAAATCACCAAAAGACATCACAAACACCAAAAAAGAACAATAATGGCATTTACCAAAGATTATGTGCCATCTCTTGTGAAGATTCGTACGAAAAAGCGACGAGATGATGCAAGTCATACACAGCCTGTGAGGCTTCAAGATGTTCGGGCCGACAGTAATAATCCTGCTGACCACACATCACCTGATCAATGAGGTCAATGATGTAGAATTTACGAGATTGACGCACGGATTGGAAGCGAGAATGCAGAGTTAGGGTCGATATGCGGAGACTGAACAATTAGGGGTTTTGGAGGGATCATAAAGGAAGAGAGAGAGAAGCGTACCGATCATAAAGGATTAGATAAGATTCCGTGGTCTTTCGACACGCAGGGTCAGTAATGTTGACGAAGATGATGAGGAGAGAGCAAGGATAGCATGCTGCGTATGTATCAGTTGATGCCGTGCCATTGCTACTTTCTGCAAAATGAAATCTGGAGAACAAGGCTAAAGATGGCAATGAGGCTTATCCTTGGAGTATTTGAGTTGAGAGACTGGGGTGAAAATGACATGAAATGGTGAAAAAAGAAAAAAAAAAAAGAGAGAAGATTCAATCAATTGCTAGAAATGAATGATAAAATAAAGGAAATTCCGTGTGTGGTACATTGGGTGGTTGTCAATTCTCATTTGGTGAAATTATTTTTTTTAAAATCCAAGAAGTACCATTACTTTTGCCGCCTAATTGCTAAAGTACACCTAATACTAATTAGTTAAGTTGCTGTTACTTTTGCCCCTGAATCCATTTAACATCATTTATGTATCTTCTTCTTCTCCTCTCTCCTTATGTCATCAGCTCATCCATTGTTTCAACATCCATTGTTTCCACCATTAACAAAAGCACGAATCATCATTTAACACCAATTCACCTTATTATTCGAGCAACAATACAACAACACACCATGACATCAGCCCTAAATCGACCTTATCAAAAACGAACAAGAACACCACCAATAATAACAAGCAAGACAACAACTAACCGACCCAGATTCGAGCTCGTGGGGCTTTCGATTGGGTTCGTTTTTTGTGTTTTCGTGGCTCGTAGCTTTTGATTGGGTTTTGTGGCTAGATAACAATAACCTCCAATCGGCCGTGTTGTTTGTCGGGAGTTTGCGAACTCTCCATTAATCGGCGGGTGGTAGTGTTGTGGGTTGTTTCGTAAGATTCGAGTTTGCGGTTGATCCTTATGATGATACACCGAAGCTGACAGAATGCATAATTTGTGTCTGACCTTTCCACTCTTGGAATTTTCTTTATTTGAAGTGGTAGCTTCAGGAGCACACGGGTGATTCAGCTTGCCTCTTTAGCCACTGCTCGGGACTTCGACTCGCATAGGACATTCGACTTCTTTAGTTTAGCTTGCAACTAAACTTTGTTACCAAGTCTGATTTACTAGTAGGAATCGATCGCACATCGCTAGCTTAGGAATTACTTCTCACAAAGGAACATTTGTCTCCTGCTTGAGCGCTCTCGTCGGCTTCTGCTTTATTGAGACAATCACTGAACTTGAAAGGTGTATGTTTAATTTGGCTAGCAAGCATAGGTCAATGAATCACTTGTATCAACTGATTTGCAACTGGAGTTCTGTTATGGAGGGGATACAGGAAAAATAAGGAAGAAAGAAGCAAGAGGATGAATCGGAAGAGGAAATAGCAGCATATTAAGAGACCCTGAAGCAAAACTAACAGCAAGTTAACAGTAATTAAACTAGGATGTTACTGTAGCAATTAGGGAATAAATTAATGGTACAATTTGGATTATGAAAGAAATAGTGGTACCATTTGGAATTGACAGTACCTGAGTGGTACCAAATGGAATTTCCCTAAAACAAATACGTAGTATAAATATAAAAAAAAATCGCCACATGTCGTTTTTTTGTAAGAGAAATTTAAGTCTGGTTGATAGATAAGGAGGTGACATATGTCAAACTAAACTCCCAAGTAATAGATAATAGATAGATGACCTAATAGATCATACCTTGTGTAAGTGGTCGGATTGAATAATAATTAGGGATGAGAAAAAAATTGGGTACTTGGTGTTGAACCGGACCCGGTTGAAAAACGACGGGTCCGATTCTAGGTCGAGAAAAGAGGACCCGATTGAAGGCAGTTTCGGTTCTGGGTAGCAAAATCTAGGACACGATATYCATTGGGTACCCAGTGGAACATGGTCTGGCTTTGGACTTTTGGGTACCTAGTGTGTGAGACAATATACTTCCTCCGATTCATTTTAATCGCAACAATTTTGGAGGCACAATCTCCTAGGCAAAATTTCAACGGAGGTGATTAGAAAAAATTAAGGGCATGTGATTAGCTATAATAGAGAGAGAAAGTGGGGACAAAAAAATTAAAGTTAGGAAGATGGAGAGAGAAAGTGAGAACAAAAAATTATGTTTTAATAAATAAGGCTATTTTGGTCATTTCATACAAAAAAAGTTTACCAAATAAGGAAAGAATAGAATTGTTGCAATTAATTTGAAACTTCCCAAAATAGAAACTATTGCGATTAAAATGAATCGGAGGAAGTATATAATATTACTAAGTATTAATTTATTTTCTTGTAATTTTGTAACCCATAAAAAATTCAACTAATTATTCATAAGTGAAAGTATATTAAATTATTTTTAAATTATACAGATCGAGTACCCAGTCCTAGACCCATTTAACAAAGCAATGCTATATTGTTGTACAAGTTACACGAACAGGGTATCGAGTCCCGAATCCGATCCCGCGGTTCCCTTCTATTCCAAGATCGGTCCCAAAAATTAGGAACCGATTGAGTTGGGTCCGGTTCCARATTCTAGGACGACCGATCAATTCTGCATTCGATTCCAATTCCTCCAAAATAGACCAGATACTGGTCTCGCTCACCCCGAATAACAATCCCTTAAACGGGCTCCCTCTTATATTATCTTCAAACCTTTACAAACTTTGAACATTATTTTATTTTGTGTTTAAGTGTTTGAATATTTAGAATCTAACTAGAAAAATGACATTTATGACTCTTGATAATACTTGAGAAAAGTTGTTTTCGTCAAATGATTCAAGCTAAACTATTTATAGAAAGGAAAAATGGAGTTAATTAGGCTAGATATCTAAGATCTAACTATTATGTTTGTGAGAAGGAGGTTAAATAGTAGTGTAATTTCACGGTTATGAGGGTCTTGCACAAAATTATAACTAGTTAGATGTTTAGAATTGTTCAATAGACTGCATGTATCTACAAAATCAAAGCTGACCTACGTGCACAAGCGGGAGCTTCATTTACACTCAATTCAAGTATCCTGCGATTGCACGTAGCCAAAACACATCTACATGTGACNAACAATCCCTTAAACGGGCTCCCTCTTATATTATCTTCAAACCTTTACAAACTTTGAACATTATTTTATTTTGTGTTTAAGTGTTTGAATATTTAGAATCTAACTAGAAAAATGACATTTATGACTCTTGATAATACTTGAGAAAAGTTGTTTTCGTCAAATGATTCAAGCTAAACTATTTATAGAAAGGAAAAATGGAGTTAATTAGGCTAGATATCTAAGATCTAACTATTATGTTTGTGAGAAGGAGGTTAAATAGTAGTGTAATTTCACGGTTATGAGGGTCTTGCACAAAATTATAACTAGTTAGATGTTTAGAATTGTTCAATAGACTGCATGTATCTACAAAATCAAAGCTGACCTACGTGCACAAGCGGGAGCTTCATTTACACTCAATTCAAGTATCCTGCGATTGCACGTAGCCAAAACACATCTACATGTGACAACTCAAATAAAATACACCTGCTTAATTTTGTATACTTCGAATTTGAAACTTGTGTACGCATTAACTAGCCTTTAACCTATTTTACGTAAATTATTAATTTCTAAAATTAAGACATTTTTTGGATTTTTTTTGAAAATAATTTTGTACTCCGTATAATAAATCATTGTTTTTGTAATTAAAAAGCATTTTTTAAAATTAAAAAAAACACAATAATTACAAAGAAATTGTGCACCGAGTATATATTGACATTTTATAGTGATCGTTATTAGTATATTACCAATTTAATCTATATTTAAAACATTTATTTTGACATATTTTGGTGTATCGTGACCCTTTAATTTTATAGAGCCATCGGTAAAGAATATAGTGACCTTTCAACTTTTCAAGTGTATAATAAGTTGGTGTACAACCATGCTTTTAAGACTTTGTCTTAAAGAAACAACTAAAAATAAGGAGAGAAATAATATGGAAAATTATTAAAATTAATTATTTAATTAGCGCAATGTAAGATAATAAAATTGTACTTAGGCTACAAAAAATTGTCCCAAAAGGGCTCTAGTAAAAAAAAGTTTTCTAAGATRTGCCCCCGAGTTTTTGCGTTTTCCAAGCTGACTCCACGATTTTGAAACCTTCTAAACTATGCGCCCAAGTTTTAGTGGTTAGGTTTATCCTTCTATAGTTAACTAAACTTAAGTAGGGTTAACTTTTAAATAAATAAAAAATAAAAATAAAAACAACAAAACCCCAATCACCCTCTCTCTCTCTCTCTCTCCACGCACTCGTACTGCACTGCCACTTGACCATTGATGTACCACTGTCAAAGGGACCCGATGCAAGCCCCAACACCAGCCCACCCTGACACTGGCCCACCGAATCGCACCACCACTACACGCGAACGAAACCATAATCACGACCCCACTACTTGCGAATCAAGCCCAACCTAAAAGCCTCATTGTCGCACCACCACAGAGGGAGAGATAAATGGGATGTACTGCTCGAAGTGGAGGTAAAGTTGGGTTGACTGATGGGATCTATCGTCGGGCTCTTCGACCGGACGGATGTTTTGCTCTAATTTCTTGGGTGACAAGCTTGGATGTGTGTGTTGATCTGACGGGTTTTCTCCTTTGACAAGCAATCTGGGTGGTTCTGCTGTTCGTTCCTGGTCGTATGTGGCGGTAGCACTCGCGGAAGGCGGGAGAAGTATTTGGCGGCGCTTGTAGGACAATTGGATATGGTTTCTCTTCCTTTTTCGTTATCTCTCTTTGGGGCGAATTAGATAAGGGAGTGTTTGCCTTCCTGAAGCGGATCCACATCAGACGTTCTCCCGCGATACTTCAGGGCCAGGACATTGGGGCATACGTGCAGCTGGCTTCACATCTTCAGTCAGGAAATAGGCTTCTCTAATTGCTAGATGGAGTGGGGGCCCAAGATTGGAAGATATTCGAGTCCATCTTGAGATCCACTTTTTTTATTTTGACTTGCTAACTTAGCGCATTACATAATTAATAGGTTATATATAATAATAATAATATAATATAATAATATAATAAGTAATAATAAATAATATATAATAATAATAATAAATAATAATAATTATATAATAATAATAAAAATAATAATAATAATAATATATAATAATATAATAATAATAAAATAAAAATAAATAAATAAAATAATAATAATAATAATAATAATAATAAATAATAATATTCTAAATAATAATAATAATAAAAATATAATAATAATATAATAATATAGGTTATAGTAGGAGGTTTTGTTTTGTTAGTTGTTAGCGGGAATCGCATTACTTATGAGTCGATGGAGTACCTGAAATTAAGTAAAGACACGTATGAAGGGGTTTTAATTAAGGCATCTCCAGGTAAGCTACAATTGTCTTGTAACTTACCTTAAATTTATTCCTTTGTCAAGTTATAGTGGTTTTAAGCTACAAGGTGCACCAATGGTAAACTACTCTGTTTTGTAGCTTGCATCTAAAACATATTTTTATAAAAAGACCATTTTATAAATATATTTAATATTAAATATTGTTTGTATTCTCTATGATATTTTACGATAATTTCAAGTCCTAAATTTGCCTTGTAGAGCGAGTAAATATATCCCGAATCAAATATGGAGCAATCGACTAGCGAATTAGAAGCATCGTGTAGGCATGTGATGAAATTATTAGTCGCTAGCGAGCATTCTCCGAAGAGCGATTACGTGCGACAAACTCACAGGCTAATTGGAGCTTTTATTGATTATCACATTCCAGTAAGCAACTCGTAATGGATGCACGTAAATAGAAGTCTTAGAAGAATATGTAATATTGTAATGTAAAAGTGTTATGTTTGTTTTGTCAATGTTTGGATCATTAATTGTACAAGGCCCAAGCCAATAACTTCACTAATATCAACATTCAGTATTCACCCTTTACGCTTACGGCTTCACGCCTCCCATTCTCTCAAAACTGAAAATTCTGATCCCTCTATTTCTCACTATTCTAATTAATCTATATTGTGTGTGCCATGCGTGCTGTGTAGTGTACTAGTTATTAATTAACGGTTGGCCCCAGGCTCGCAAAATATGGGTTGGGCAGTAAAATTCTAGGCCCACATCTCGTCCCGACCCGCGACAATGGTTGAAACGGACAGTTGTTAGCCCGGCCAGAACCCGGCTCACTCGCATTTTTGATCAGGTCTGGAGTGTGCCCCACAGCCCTTTCGGGACATTTTTTTGGGTTTTTTAAGAATGCCCTCCGAGTTTTTGTGTTTCTAAGCTGACTCCACGATTATTAGAACCTTGTAAAACTGTCTCAACTCGAGCTTTTGTTGTGTTTTTACAAGATCTTACTACTCAAGAAGTTACTACAGCATTAAACCAAAAGGTTAATTACAACTATTTAAAAAAACCACCAAAGTCAACGCACATTCTAGGGCCTAAGCCATCAAAACCCCACCACCCTTAATCCAAACATAGTGGCACCCACCATGGCACCACCCTCACCACACCCTACTATCAACCTCAGCCTCACCTTCACGCACCCAACTTAACAAACCCAACAGACACACCAAACTACCCGCACCAACAACCCACCACTCACCACTACAATCAAGAACCCTTAACCTAATCCAACAAATCAACCACTACACCCGTCGGGTATGGCTTGATTTGGAAGGGCGAAGCCATGTACAGCGGCGG
>SNQN01008892.1:14184-27353 GCA_008642245.1 Bassia scoparia | reverse complement strand
TCTATATCTTTTGGATGTAATATGCTATCTGAATTAACCTTTATCCACTTTTGGATAAACTTGGTGGACAAGAGTAATCTTCTAGAATATTTTAGATCATTCTCGAATTATCTGGATTTATCTAAGAATTTCTAAATTTATTTATTTTCGAAAATCAATTTATAGAATTTGTAAAAATCATAGAAATACTTTGTACCAAAAGATGGAGCCACTGGCAGAGCGGGTTCATTGGTGTGCTTTTGTTTGGAATAGACACACTATTCCTAAGAACAGGTTTATAGCTTGGTTGGTCATGAGAAATCGGCTGAAAACTAGGATGCGTTTGATGCATTTGATGCATTTGAAGGTTGTTGACGATGATACTTGTATTTTCGGTCGTGCTCAGTGTGAATCTCTGGCCCATTTGTTTTTGGGTTGTCCTGTGAGTTGTTTGGTTTGGGATAAGGTCAGACAATGGCTGTCTGGGTGTTTCTGCAATACCTATGTCTACAGTTTCAAGAAAGTGCAGCGGAGCTCAAAAACAAAATTTCAAAAAGCCTTTTGTTATGCTGTTATTAACGCTTCAATGTATTTGATTTGGAGAGCTAGGAATAGCTTGTTGTGGTCCCATAAAGTGATCAATTGTGATGCCTTGTATAATCAGATTAAGGAAATTGTTGTAGCCAAGGTTCGGAGTGTTCTCCCTTCTAGGATTTCTCGGAGGGATCAGGCTTGGTTTGATAATGTTGCTATGTAATTAGTAGGTTGCCTAGTCTAGGTGTTTTAAGGGGTGCCAACCAAGTTGGGATGCCTTGGTTTCCTAGACTATTTAGGTTGTATTGTTTCTTGTGCTTATTGGATTTTATTTTACTTAGCAATAAAAAAAATCATAGAAAATCAAAGAAAAATAAAAAAATAATCTAAAAATACTAGTGAACTCAGAAAAATGAGATGAACAAAATGAAAAATGGAAATTAGATAAATAACCAATAGAAAATATTTTTAAAATCCTAAAAATACGAAAAAGCCTAAAAATAGAAAACAATTAAAATTAATAAAATAAATACTTTCCGCCTATTAATGAACTCTCGGTGTATGATTTCAAACTCAAATTTAATTCGACTTATGCAAATGGATGTGGTTTATGGATTTTGTCGCAACTTTCGAAATCAAATCTATTTCGAAATGTTGTACTTTTCCTCATTGGCTATTCAATTTGAAGAGACACTTTTGGGTGTCTATAGAAGCCCCCACTTTGGCTAAGTTTGAAGACAAGCTTGTTCTCGTAAGACGAAAGTGAAAGTATTCAGTTCGGGACGGAGGATAGCTCAAGACGTTATGCGATCTTGAGTTACCCTTTTCGCCGGTACTTGCAAAACAACGATTAGTTTTACCTGTTACCGTGCCCCATGCGGTTTTATTACCTCGGAAGTGCTTGGATCTTTAGGCAATTCTACTCCTTACGGCTGTCCTTGGCTTTTTAGGAGAACAAACAATGACTTGAAAATGATAGTCCTAACTCAGGATTAAGGACTATCTTGATAATGGCATAGGTTTGTTTTAATGCCTAGAGAGACTTGAGAATCATAGTCCTAACTCAGGATTAAGGACTATCTTGAAAACGAAATAGGTCTTTTTTAATGCATAAAGAGACTTGAAAATGATAGTCCTAACTCACGGTTAAGAACTATCTTGAAAACGGCATAGGTTTGTTTTAATGCCTAGAAAAACTTGAAAATGATAGTCCTAACTCAAGATTAAGGACTATCTTGAAAACGACATGGGTCTGTTTTAATGCCTTGAGAGATTTGAAAACGATAGTCCTAAGTCAGGATTAAGGACTACCTTGATAACGACATTGGTCTGTTTTAATGCCTAGAGAGATTTGAAAATATTAGTCCTAACTCTGGATTAAGGACTATCTTAGAAACGACATAGGTCTATTTGAATGTCGAGAGAGACTTTAACCTGTAACTTGTGACCTTGAAATTGAGAATTTTCTCTAAAGGCTACATAGGTCTGGTTTTATGTCCCTAGTGCACGAAGGGTCAATACGGTCTGGTTCGACACCCCATATCTTGTCTAAGTCTGGCTTAAGACACAAAATTGTAGCATGTCTAGGTCTAGTTTAAGACATGAAAGGACGATACTAGAGTCTGATCCTAGGACCAAGTGTCAATTGAAGGATGTTGATTGAACATAGCCTATAGAAGTGTGCTACTTGAAAAGTGACCGGAGCAAGGTGACATGGATTGTTGATTGACGGACGAGACTGTGGCTGGAACTTGAATTTCACATTGTTTAAGTCTGGCTTAAGACACAAAAATGTAGCATGTCTAGGTCTAGTTTAAGACATGAAAGGACGATACTAGAGTCTAATCCTAGGACCAAGTGTCAATTGAAGGGAGTTGATTGAAGAGAGCCTATAGTAGTATGCTAATTGAAAAGTGACTAGAGCAAGGTGACATGGATTGTTGATTGACGAGATTGTGGCTGGAACTTTAATTTCACATTGATATTGATTGGGCAATGGATTTGACTTGAAAGAGACATGTTCCATAAGGAGAGTTTCAGATTTTTCACTTGGACACGCAATAGAGCCTTAGGAGACGAGAAGCCCTCAATTGGAAGTTAAGGAATGTTTTAAAAGGATCTTGATGATGGCTAGCCCCCCACCTCAACTTGGAGGTAATGTGGAAGAGAGAAGTTTGATAGTAGATGGGTCATTTTTGAGTTCCCTAACAAGACGTACTAACCTTAAAGATCAGTTGGCTTTACTTCTTGAAGATTAAGTCAACGAGTGTTTGAAGGTGGCCAAAGGATAGGCTATGGTTTAAGAAATAGAAAGGATAAAATTTGTGACTAAGGGTCAAAGATGTGGCTAGATGTCAGGTTGGCTAGTGATGCGGGTTCAAACACGAGTCTATGTTGGGATCTAGAATAGAGAATCGAACCACTTTTTGAGGTGAACCTCGTTTTATTTTTATTAATTGGGTCGGACCTCGAGGTGAGGCTACCCACCTATCCTTGCGGAACCAGACCGATCGTAGTTTGTGAGGTCGTGTGTGAAAGTGATGGACAATGTTCATTTGGAGAGGACTTTTGAGGTTGTAATCTGGGCCAAGGTTTGAGGGTGTGAGGCTTGAATTGTACTTCGATTTGTATTGGACTTTGACAAGCTTTTGACTTTAGAACTTTGAACGTTGAATTTTGATTTCATTTGATTTTGAAGTTGATTTTGGCATCTTTAATTGAGCTTGTCATTGTCTTTTTGAATTTGTGGGTAAGTGTATGGGCGCTGGGGTGTCACCGGGCCGGACTGGGTCCGGTCCCTCTGCTCGGGGGGGATACAATTTAAGGGTGGCTCGGTTTGTTTACTAGAATTGAATTCTTGCTTTTGCATATTGTGAGTATGCCTGGAGTTGTGTGCTTATACTCGAAATGAGTAAAGGAAGTCGCCACCGCACTTCTTTTGGGAAGCTACGGAACCCGTTTTAATCCTTGCCTATAATTGCATAAAGCAAGACGAAGGACTCCATGTCTGGTAGTGCACCAAAGGTTTGGATTTGAGGACAAGGGTAAGAGTGAAGTAGTGCACATCACCCCTCTGCGTCTAGCGGCCTCTTCTTAGTTATTGCAAATTCATTGTCTGAAAGACAACAACAAACAATTTTCCGTTTTAAACCCTAAGCATGCAAAGTTACTAGGCGGGTTGTTTAACAGAATAATATGCAAATATTGTCTAGTTTGTTGTGGCATGTGTTGTTAATTCCTTATTCCAAGAGCCTAATGCCGGTTGTCCATAGTCATCTTATTAGGCGTGGAACACGAAATTTGTCGGTCTTTGTTAAAGCATATTATATGTGTGAGACAAGCATGCAAGTACTTGTACGAAGAATTGAAAGTTATGCCTTAAGGTTGCTTTTAATTTGAATTGTCYAATCGTTATTAGTCAATATTACATGCAAATCACATAGAATGTCGAATTTCTAAACAAGAATGCAAAAGGGGGTTTAGAATTGAGACGTTGGCCACAAACCTACCTTGCAACACGATGTCGAAGATCAAGGACGTAGCTTCGGACCCTTAAGAACCCTTGTCGAGCCTTTGGAACCCTTGAAAACCTCCTAGATCTAATGCAAATGAGTGTTTGAATGTGTTTATATGTGTTTGAGAGAGAGTATGAGAGTGAGAGAGAGTTGGACGAGAGAGAGTTGGACGAGAGAGAGAGAGAGAGAGAGAGAGAGAGTCGTCCCCAGTTCCAAAAGATCAGAAAAAGTCCTTTGACATGAATGAGGGATCTCCTATTTATAGGCAAGGGTTGAAATCGGCCAAAAGGAGGGAGGTCTTTGGCGTAATTACGCCCAGTTCCAAAAGATCAGAAWAAGTCCTTTGAAATGAACGAGGGATCTCCTATTTATAAGCAAGGGTTGAAATCGGCCAAAAGGAGGGAGGTCTTGGGCYTAATTACGCCCAGTTCCAAAAGGTCTTAGGRGTAATTACGCCTAGCACCTACYGATTTTTTCCGATTTTCCTTGCCTCGAATAGCGAGATTG
This sequence comes from Bassia scoparia, assembly GCA_008642245.1. NCBI lineage: Eukaryota > Viridiplantae > Streptophyta > Magnoliopsida > Caryophyllales > Amaranthaceae > Bassia > Bassia scoparia. The sequence goes on along the minus strand of SNQN01008892.1, from coordinate 22,818 downwards.
CGATGAAATAAAATCGTATAAAATATGTGCGTGATTTTATACGACCGCGGCTGATTTTATTGCGATTTTCGGGATATTTAGCTGATTCGCCTTGCTTGAATAGTGAGATCGTAATGATATAAAATCGAGATAAAGTCATATAAAATATATGCGTGATTTTATATGATTGCAGCTGATTTTATTGCGATGCTCGGGATATTTGGCTTGCACGGGAAGCTTGTCTTGAGGCAAAATATCCAGGGAAGGCCCGCTTTGCTCGGTTTTGCATTTTTGCTTAAGAAATTTGTAAATATTAAAACATAAATCAAAAAATTATGGAAAAAAATMTTAAAATTCCTTGTGAAAAATAGTATACTGTGTCAGAATTTCATAAATTTTGGAAGTGTTCTCATAATTTAATTAATTATTGCAAAATTAATTAAATTGCTAAAAATTTCGAAAAATTGCCAAAATGCTTAGAAAAATTCAGAAAAATCTTAGAGAAAATTTTAAAAATAAGTTAAAATTTTTTGAAAATCAAAACTKATTTTTGAGGTGCTAAATATTTGGAAGAGGTGCTTAGTGTAAAGGAATTTGCCTTTTTAGGGCATGTCAAGGTCCTAGCTCTCTCGATTTGACTTGTGTGTTGCGAGGGGTGTCTTATCATTGAATTTTTTGAGCTAGGGACAAATGTAGGTATCTATAGTAAGAAAGAAAAGGGCCAATAAACTCAAAGGGGCCGCAATGGATGTTTGATTTTTGTTTAAGGTGAATGAAGAGAAATGANTGAGATCGTAATGATATAAAATCGAGATAAAGTCATATAAAATATATGCGTGATTTTATATGATTGCAGCTGATTTTATTGCGATGCTCGGGATATTTGGCTTGCACGGGAAGCTTGTCTTGAGGCAAAATATCCAGGGAAGGCCCGCTTTGCTCGGTTTTGCATTTTTGCTTAAGAAATTTGTAAATATTAAAACATAAATCAAAAAATTATGGAAAAAAATMTTAAAATTCCTTGTGAAAAATAGTATACTGTGTCAGAATTTCATAAATTTTGGAAGTGTTCTCATAATTTAATTAATTATTGCAAAATTAATTAAATTGCTAAAAATTTCGAAAAATTGCCAAAATGCTTAGAAAAATTCAGAAAAATCTTAGAGAAAATTTTAAAAATAAGTTAAAATTTTTTGAAAATCAAAACTKATTTTTGAGGTGCTAAATATTTGGAAGAGGTGCTTAGTGTAAAGGAATTTGCCTTTTTAGGGCATGTCAAGGTCCTAGCTCTCTCGATTTGACTTGTGTGTTGCGAGGGGTGTCTTATCATTGAATTTTTTGAGCTAGGGACAAATGTAGGTATCTATAGTAAGAAAGAAAAGGGCCAATAAACTCAAAGGGGCCGCAATGGATGTTTGATTTTTGTTTAAGGTGAATGAAGAGAAATGATTTATTTTATGGAGATATGGATAGGAAGAGGGCCTCTCGAACATATACATTTATTTGTTTTGAATTTTTTGATTTTTTTTGAGGACATTGAGTGATAAGAGTCTCATCATTTAATTGGAAAAAGAAAGAAAAAAAATTGAAATTGAAAATGAAAGGCCTATTTTACTGAAATTGAAGACATTACATCCTAGATGACATAGACTCAAAATAAAAAAGAAAAGGAAAGGATTAGCTAGGACTAGGACTACGTGACTCAATCTATAGAAGATCCCATGGATCAATGATCTACGCCTTGGGGTGGTGACTCGTAGTGTAGCTAGTGGATTGGATATTAGGCTTTGGTGGTGGTGGAGTTGGATGCTTCTTTAGTTAGGCCAAAAAAGTGAAGGATTGGATTGTTTGAAGATGGTGAAGGGTRACGTGACATGGGCCTTTTGTGGATGTGGATGTTTTTGTATTTGTTTGACTTCTCGCTTCCTCGGGCCTCTCAAGTCTTTGCAATCTTGTTCGAATTGGATTTGGACTGGACTAGCAATTGAAAGTTCCTAAGATTGAACCTAATCCGATTTTAAGGTTCTAGATTGAAGGGTTGAGATTGAAGTTTTAAATGTGTTCATTCCTAGACCTAATTCTGTTTTAAGGTGCTAGAAMTGAACTCGAACCTATGTCTGAAATTGAGTTCTAGACCTAATTCTGGTTTATGGTGCTAGAGTTGGAATCGAACCTAGGTATGTTTTAAGGTTCTTGGACTTGACTTGATTTTGAAATTAAATTCTAGACCTAATTCTAGTTTAAGGTCTAGAGTTGGAATCAAACCTAGGTCAGTTTTAATGTCTTGGACTTGACTTGATTTTGAAATTTGAATTTGGACTTAGCAAATACCTAATTGAGCCTACATAATAGATTGTTTGGGCCACTTTAGGTTATAAGGATTCTTAAAATAGTGTAAAGCGAAAAGTCTAGGTCAGTCTAAGGGTGCTGGGCCTATGCTGAATTGAAATAGAAGACGCCTAGTTCGGTTTAAGGTCCTTAATTTGGTGACTAAGAATGGCTAATTGGGGACCTTCAATGAGGCCTATGATTTGAACCAGACCATGGATTGAACTAGAACATTGAATAGTCTAGAACTAGATTTGGAAATAGTGCCATTGAATAGATCATTAAGTGATGGTACAAGCACAAGCCATTCATAGAAACAGAAGTCAAATTTATTCATTTTGTAGGGCGTGTGCCCTTGTCGGGACCTACATCCTATGTCGATTGAACTGATCTCGCACGTGTAGACGTTGGGGTGTCTATCGATAGAGGGGATCGCCACCGTGCCTTATAGGTTAATCAACGGACGCCCAAAACATTTAAGGTGCCAACTAAATGGCCACAACTGTCTAGGACTCTGTACCGAAGTGGCTTCGGGTATATCAAAGGAATACGAGAAAAGATCTTTGACCCAATGGCCCGTATGTAGCTGCCTCTTACTCAGGTCCATTGTAGTCCGTAAATCAAATTACCGAATTCAAAGAGAGCCAATCGATTTTATCTTAGAAAGCGCCATCGTAAAAACCAATACAGAGATTGATTTCTATTAAGCATTGCATCTCTCCTATCCTAAAATTCGACCCACTTCGAATTAATCAAATTATATGGTAGCCTAAAATCTGTTCGTCCATGATTTAATCATCAAAGTTTAATGTGATTCAAAACAAATCCTGTCTTTTATAGCGCAAGATCAAGAAATAATAAATATAGAATCAAAAACTCAAATTGATTAACAAATCACCTTGCCTATATCGCCTATCACACAAAAAGAAAACAAAGGTTATTAACTATCAAAGCCTTGCTTCCAATTGAATCACTTTATCACAAAAAAAGAATAGTTGATTGGACAACTGACTATAAATAAAAAATTGCGATAAGTCGAAAAACGAAAGAATTTACATGATTGAAAACCCAAAACCAAACAAAATTCAACTTATTGATTTAATTAAAATTAATAACAAGAGGAAAGAGAGGAGTTTGGATTGAATAGCCTCAAGAATTTGTATACTAAATACAGCAAGTATACGACTCCGAAAGGCATGCAGACATATCGAATGACTTTGATTTGAGAGTGATCTATCTGTTTGTGATTGAATTGAATGAGAGAAGAGACTCTTGAGAGCTTTCAATTGCCACTTCGTTATAATTATTTTCGTTGATTTAGAGACATGTTTTCGTACCTCGTAATATTGATTTTCGTTGATGGGAGCTGATTTTCTTGTTGATGTCTCGTAATAAGCACTAAGAACATGTATTTATAGGGCGATATTGGTGAAGGATTAAGATAGCAACGACCTAATTCTATCTATCTTTTCTTTTTTTTTTTATCTTTGGAATTTTGCATCTACATCCTTTTGGTTCCTAATCTGTTATCCAATTAAGCCTTTATCACTTTTGATAAAACTGAGTGGACAAGATTAACCTTCTAGAATATTTTTACATTCCCGAATTATCTGGATTTATCTAAGAAATTTCTGAATTATTATTTTCGAAAATCATTTTTATGAATTTTAAAAATTCATAGAAAATCCAAGAAAATAAAAAAAATAATCTAAAAATACTGGAAAACTTCAAAAAAAATAGTTACGAACAAAAATGAAAAATGCCAATTAGATAAAATAACCTATCAGAATATATTTTTAAATACTAAACAATAAACGGAAAAAAAGCCTAAAAATAGAAAATAATTAAAATTAAACAAAAATAAATACTTCCGCCTATTTAATGGACTTCTCGGTGTATGATTCAAACTCACTTTATTTCTACTTTGCAAATGGATGTGGCTTATTGAATTTATTCGTCAACTTTCAGAATCAAAATCGATAATCGAAATGTTGTACTTTCCTCATCGCTATTCAATTTGGGAGAAACTTTGAGATCTACACAAACAAAAATTATAATTGAAAATGACTATCTAATGTAGAAATACACATATTAGTTTAATTGTGGTACGAAATTTACTTCATTAAAATAAAACATCAAGAATTATTATATTACCGACAAATTTCTCTTCTCCCAGATACATTTTACATGAGATGTGAATATAATAAACCAATAATCCTAATATTCAAAGAATTAATAAAATCTCACGTTTTAGGTTGTTGCCCCTTGTTGGCCTACTTCCTACCTCGATTTTGATTGCGGGCTTGAGCCACCAAGATCCCGCACAGTGAGACGTGGGGTGTTGTGCGATAGAGAGGATCGCCACCGTTGCCTATACAAGATGACCACAGATCGTTCCGAAACAATAGTGTCAAACTATGGTCCCACTGATTGGTCTTGGTAACTGAGTGTGGTTTGGGATTCAATGATCAGATGAAATCTTATGACCCAATCCGCCTGCATGTGCAGCCTCTAATCGGTCTCATTGGTGTTCCATAAAATCGCATAAATCATTGAATTCAACAGAGCCCATCGATCTTTACCTTAAAAAGCACATAAGCCTAGTATTACTAAAGAGGTTGATTCTTTATTATGCATGCAACGCTACCTAGCCCTAATGATTTGACCATTCGAAATTAATAAAATTAATTCTGGTGCTAAAATCCGTTCTCATAATTTAATTCTGAATTTAATTGTATTCAAGCCAATTTCGATATCTGATTTAAGCATCAAAGAGTCATAGCACAGAGATCTAAATTAGTTGATTATAGAAATCAAAGACTACAAATATATGCAAACACAACTCACCTTGCTATCGCTTAAACACAAAAGAAAAACAAAGATTAGTGCATCAAAAGTTTTTGCTGTCTAATTGAATCTGCTATCACAACAAAGGAGAATATCATGTTAGACTTGACAATTATCAATTAAAACGGATTTCGATTAAAGGTCGTAAATTGATTTGAAAACGAACAATTTACATGATTGAAAACCAAAAGAAAACGAAATCAATGTATTATATTAATCAAATTATAATAACAACACTAGTAGAAAAAACGCTAAAAGCATTTAACAAAAGCTCCATAATTGAAAGCCGGAGCTTTTAACTATTAAAGCTTCCAGTTATTGAAAAGACCGGAGCTTTTAATTATTAAAACCTCCAGTTTTTCCAATATACTGGAGCGTTTAATAGTTAAAAGCTCTCAGGCTTTCAATAACTGGAGCTTAATAGAAAATTATGGATTAGCTACTATATACGTTTATACACTTTGATTCTACCCTGGTCCTCTATTATCTGTATATTCTTATATGAAAACCAAACCCTAACTACTCTCTTCACTTCCTTTTCACTTCTTCCTTCTATTCATTAACTTCTTCCATCTTCTCTTCTCTCACATTCACGCCTCTCAGTCTGACTTCCCCCTTCCTCTGTCTCGTCAGACTCCGACGACGACGCAAAGAAGGCCGTCGACTCCCAATTCATCTTCTCCTTTTCTGCAGTTCCTCCGGCCGTCGACTCCCAATTCTCCTGAATTGCCCGCCTGCCGCCCCAGTTCTCCCCTCAAATGCTGAGATCTAGTTTAGGTAAATTTCTATTGCTTTGCATTGATTATTTCGTTTCTGTCGTTTTTATTTTTCTTTTGTTCAGTGCTTTTTTCAATTTTGCTGAGATCTGAATATCTTCTTGTGATATATTTTGGTTTTTCGAATTTTTTGGGCTTTTCAAAATCCTCTTGTTTATTTTCGTTTTTTTGGTTTGATATATTATGATTTATCCGATTTTGTTGTGTTGAATTTGGTTTATATGATTTATTTTCTTGTTGAATTTGGTTTTCCTATTTTTGAGTTTTTGTTTTTGCCTGATCGTATTCTAATTTTTGAGGAGATGTAGATTTTTTTTAGGCTAAATGTTTTCTGATTTTTTTTCGTTTTGACCCTTTATAAAAATTTCATTTGTTATTTTTTTTGTTGATTTGTTATAGATCTGAATTTTTCGGTTGAATTTTCACTTTACCGTTTTGTATTTGTTATAGATCTGAGGATATTTTTATTTTTGTGTTTGAATTGAAGCATTGGGCTACGCCTGTAGGAGAGCTACGGAGGAGGCGATGGTGGCTACGCCGCTGAGGAGACAGAAGCCAGTGCGTTTGTGTAGGAGCAAAGTTATGTTGTAACTACCCTAGCCCATTTTTTTTAACCTCTAATTATTGTATTATGGTGTATGGCAAGATTATGTGTTAGAATGTTTAATTATTATATGTATTATACATTGTAGATAGTATACATTGTAGTATAATTTTTTTAATTAGATATGTTATATTAGCTTACATTACATTTGGTGATATTTTCACTGTATATTGTAATTATCATCTTTTTTACTTAAATATAATATATTATTTTTTTGCAATTGTTGTATTGTTTACTCGTAAGTGTCGTATATGTATTCAAATGATATATCTACTAGCAAATTGAAAATAGAAAAAAATTTAAAAATGTAGCTAGAGTGGGTGTAAAAGCTCCAGTCTTTTAAAAAAACTTGGAGCTTTTAATGTGATCAAAAAGCACCAGTTTTTTGAAAAAATCTTGTGAGCTATTTAAATGCACTAAAAAAGCTCCAGTTTTTCAAAAAAACTGGTGCTTTTAATATTCATTAAAAAAAAGCGTCCCCAAGTTATGCCTGAGCTATTATAGCAATATATCATAAAAGTACAGCTCCAAAAGCACCAGGCAAAAATGGAGCTTTAAGTGTGTAAGAAAGCTTGGATCTATTTGGCCTTTTTTCCACTAGTCGAGAGGATAGATGAAGTCAGTTCGATTGAATAGTCTCAGAATTTGGTACCTAATCTGTAAAGATACGACTGGCAAAATCTGCGAATGAATTCGACTGGACCGCAACAAGAAAAATAAGTTCGGGTGACCGATGTGGCGACGATTTTCGTCGCTTAACAAGATCTAGTTGACCGATTTTTCATGTAGAGTATGAGTTACTCATTCCAGGTGTTGCAACATTATATATATATTTCCCACATAATAGTTATTCTACACACACAGTACAGACACCCACTCTGTGATGAACGAACAAGCTCCAATGCTGAGCCTTCGTGTCTGACCGATTAGTAGAAGCTCTGAGCTTCGCTGAGCAGAGTGTGCCCAAAAGGTTGAAAAAATTGTATGGGAAATACTTCTTGGAGAAAATGCACTTAAACGCGTACGAAACCAAAATGAAGTAATCATTAGTTCAAATTGCACAAAAAAAGTGAACTTGTGACATTAAAAAGCTATTACTGTTCTATTAATTGCAAATCCAGCAAAAAGGCCAAAAACTAGAAAGAAAGTACGAAGAAGAGCTGAATGACGTGAGTACAACAGAAGAGCAACGCCAAAATTGCAAAATCAAAATGAAAATTATGCATATGGACATATATAAGAGATCAGTAACATATTGCAAGCTAGATAGCAGCGTGCAGTATCACTTAGCATTCTATCACTTAATTTCTATGGAATGTGCAGCAGAAAAGCATGTTTACAACATGCACTAGCATTCAGCAATACCATATCCACACAGGAAAACAAGCAACTAGTGGCAAATTGATATGCATTATGGAAAGCAATGTTTAGTTTCCATTCCTTGACAACACACTTGCAGAATTTAAAATATAGACAATAATTCCATATCCAAGAGCTAAAAGACCACAAACTGAACAAATTGTTGCGATCATAAGAAGAAACTAGCCTCACAATAAGTCCTACACACAGAATTGGTTAAACTGTTATCGCCCCTTGTAGACTCTCATTTTCCAATTATCCCCTGTCCGACTTCAATCTTGTTCTCAAGGTTCGTTAATTATGTCAGTGAAGAATTCAAACTGAGTCACCAATGAGGCGCAAATTTTTAGGATAGTTAGAACATTGTTGGGAAGTGGATGCCTTAAATAATACAGGACTCAATATTAGTGCTGACCAACACATTATAACTTGAATTACTTAAATACCATCTCTGGTAATTGTAGTAATTTATCATCTACAATAAAGGCGATATCAGAACAACGATAAACCATACTGAAAGCACTTAATGTTCTACAAAAAAGGATTGAATTCAATTAACTTACACTCTATCTAAATTCCACATATGAAGCATCTTCTTCAACATTTCATCGTTTTGGGCTTGAAACCACATCGATCACGCCTGGAAGTCAAGTCTGAAATTTTGATATCTCGTAATATGCGTAGAACAACAGGTTCTTCAAACTTGATACTCACTGCAAAAGCAATCGGCAATAAATAATT
>SNQN01008892.1:1348-14159 GCA_008642245.1 Bassia scoparia | reverse complement strand
TTAAAGTACCAGCTCCAAAAGCACCAGGGCAAAATTGGAGCTTTAAGTGGGAAAAAGCTTGGAGCTTTTGGCCTTTTTTCCACTAGTGAAGAGAAGAGAGAGAGTTCGATTGAATAGTCTCAGAATTTGTACCTAAATCTGTAAAGATACGACTGCAAAATCTGCGATGAATTCGAGGGACCGCAACAAGAAAATAAGGTTCGGGCGACCGATGTTAGCGACCGATTTTCGGTCGCTAACAAGGATTAGTGACCGATTTTCATGTGTAGAGGTATGGTACTATTCATGTGTTGCACATATAATTATATTTCCACATAATATGATATTCTACACAACAGTACAGACACCCACTCTAATAAGAACAAGTCCAATGCTGAGCCTAGTGTCTCTGGACCGATTAGTAGAAGGCTTGCAGCTTGCGCTGGAGCAGTGTGGCCCAAAAGGTTGAAAAAACTGAGGGAATACTTCTTTTGGAGAAAATGCACATACTGCGAATACCAAAATGTAGAACATTAGTTCAAATTGCACAAAAAATGAACTTTGACATTAAAAAGGCTACATTACTGTTCTATTCAATTGCAAATCCAGCAAAAAGGCCAAAAACTAGAAAGAAAGTACGAAGAAGAGCTGATGAGTGAGTACAACAGAAGAGTCAACGCAAACTGCAAAATCACTAATTGAAAATTTGCATATGGACATATTAAAATAGTAACATATTGCAGCAGATAGGCAGCGTGCAGTATCACTTAGCATTCTATACAATTTCTATGGAATGTTGCAGCAGATAAGCAGTGTACAACATGACTTAGCATTCAGCAATACCATATCCACACAGAAAACAAGCACTAGTGGCAARTGATATGCATTATGGGAAAGGCAATGTTTAGTTTCAATTCCCTTGACAACACACTTCAGAATTTAAAATATAGACAATGAATCATATCAAGATGGCTAAAAGCACTCACAAACTTGATGTGCATCATAAGAAAACTAGCCTCACAATAATGTCCTACACACAGAATTGGTTAACTGTTTATGCCCCTTGTAGACTCTTCATTTCCAATTATRCCRTGTCCGACTTCAATCTTGTTCAAGGTTTCGTTAATATGTCAGTGAAGGAATTCAAACTGAGTCACTCAATGAGGCAAATTTTAGGATTTAGAAGGCGATTGTTGGGGAAGTGGTGACTTAAATAATACAGACTCAATATAGTGCTGACCAAGTCACATTTACTTGAATTACTTAAATACCATCTCTGGTAATTGTAATTAAAGTTTAATCATCTGACATATAAAGGAACAGAACAAGATACCATTACTGAAAGCACTTAATGTTACTAACAAAAAAGGATTGAATTCAATTAACTTACAGCTCTGTCAAATTCCAACATGAAGCATCTCTTCACATCATCTTTTGTGGGCTTGCAACCACATCGATCACGCCTGGAAGTCAAGTCTGAAAATTTTGAATATGTATAACCAAAAAAAAACGAATTCAATGTATTATATTAATCAAAATTAATAACAAGCACTAGTAGAAAAACGCTAAAAGCATTTTAACAAAAGCTCCAGTTATTGAAAGCTGGAGCTTTTAACTATTAAAAGCTCCAGTTATTGAAAAGCCTGGAGCTTTTAATTATTAAAAGCTCCAGGTTTTTCAATAACTGGAGCTTTTAATAGTTAAAAGCTCCAGGCTTTCAATAACTGGAGCTTTTAATAGAAAATTATGGGCTTAGCTACTTATACGGTTATACCTTATACTACCTGTCCTCTTATTATCTTATATTCTTATATGAAAAACCAACCCTAACTACTCTCTTCACTTCCTTTTCACTTCTCTTCTTTTTCATACTTCTTCCACTCTCTTCTCTCACTTCACGCCTCTCATCTCTGATTCCCCCTCCTCTTTCTCGTCAACTCCGACGACGACGCAAAGAAGCCGTCGACTCCCAATTCGATCTTCTCCTTTCTCAGTTCCTCCGCCGTCGACTCCCAATCTCCTTGAATTGCGCCGCCGCCGCCCATTCTCCCTCAAATTGTGAGATCTAGGTTTAGGTAATTTCTATTTTTTTGCATTTGAATATTTTCGTTTCTTGGTTTCTTTGTTATTTTTTTCTATTTTTCAGTTTTGGTTTTCAATTTTGCGAGATCTGAATATTTTCTGTAATATTTGGTTTTTCGAATTTTTTGGGTTTTCAAATCTCTTGTTTATTTTCGTTTTTTGGTTTGATATAATGATTTTATCCGATTTGTTGGTGAATTGTTGAATGATTTATTTTCTTGTTGAATTTGGTTTTCCTATTTTTGAGTTTTTTTTTCTGATTTGTATTCTAATTTTTGAGGAGATGAGATTTTTTTAGTCTAAATGTTTTCTGATTTTTTTTCGTTTTTGACCTTTTATAAAATTTCATTTTGTTATTTTTTTGTTTTGTTTTTGTTATAGATCTGAGATTTTTCGGTTGAATTTTTTCGTTTTGTTATTTTGTTATAGATCTGAGATATTTTATTTTTGTTGTTGAATTTGAAGGCAGTGGTGGCTACGCCGTGAGGGAGGCTACGGAGGAGGCGATGGTGGCTACGCCGTGAGGAGAGAAGCAGTGGCGTTGGTGTAGGAGCAAGTTATGGTGGCTACTACCCTGCCCATTTTTTTTAACCGTCTAATTATTGTATTATGGTGTATGGAGCAAGTTATGGTGTAGAATGTTTAATTATATAGTATTATACATTGTAGTATAGTATACATTGTAGTATAATTTTTTTAATGTAGAATGTATATTAGCTTAACATACATTATGGTGATTTTTCACTTGTATATTGTAATTATCATCTTTTTTACTTAATATAATATATTATTTTTTTGGCAATTGTTGTATTTGTTTACTTCGTAAGTTCGTATATGTATTCAATGTATATCTACTAGCAAATTGTAAATATAGAAAAAAAGTTAAAAATGTAGCTAGGTGGGTTAAAAGCTCCAGTCTTTTAAAAAACTTGGAGCTTTTAATGGATCAAAAGCACCAGTTTTTTGAAAAAACTGGAGTTTTAATGCACTAAAAGCTCCAGTTTTTTCAAAAACTGGTGCTTTTAATTCATTAAAAGCCAGTTATGCCTGGAGCTTTTATTATATCATTAACAGTACAGCTTCCCGGACTTTTGATTTTGAGAGTGATTTGTGTTTGTGGATTGAATTTGAATGAAAGAGAGACTTTTGAGAGCTTTCAATTGCACTTCGTATAATAGTTTTCGTTGATTGAGTACTGGTTTTCGTTGATCGAATATTGATTTTCGTTGATGGAAGCTGATTTTTTTGTTGATGTTCGAATAAGCACTAAGAACATGTATTTATAGGCGTATTGGGGAAGGATAAGATAGCAAAGACTAATTCTATCTATCTTTTTCTTTTTTTTTTTTATCTTTGGGAATTTTTGCATCTACATCTTTTGGTTCTAATCTGTTATCCGAATTAACCTTTATCCACTTTTGGATAAACTTAGTGGACAAGATTAACCTTCTAGAATATTTTTTATCATTCCCGAATTATCTGGATTTATCTAAGAATTTCTGAATTTATTTATTTTCGAAAATCATTTTATAGAATTTTTAAAAATCATAGAAAATCAAAGAAAAATAAAAAAAATAATCTAAAAATACTGGAAAACTCAAAAAAAATAGACGAACAAAATGAAAAATGGCAATTAGATAAATAACCTATAGAATATATTTTTAAAATACTAAAAATAACGAAAAAWGCCTAAAAATAGAAAATAATTAAAATTAACAAAAATAAATACTTTCCGCCTATTAATGGACTCTCGGTGTATGATTCAAACTCAACTTTAATTCTACTTGTGCAAATGGATGTGGTTTATGAATTTTGTCGCAACTTTCAGAATCAAATCGATTTCGAAATGTTGTACTTTTCCTCATCGGCTATTCAATTTGGGGAGAAACTTTTGGGTATCTACACAAACAAATAAATAATAAATTGAAAATGACATATAATGGTAGAAATACACATATTATTTAAATTGTGTTACGAAATTGTACTTCATTAAAATAAAACATCAAATTATTATTACCGACAAATTTCTCTTCTCCCAAATTGACATGTTACATTGAGAATGTGAAATAATAACCAATAATCAAATATTCAAGAATTAATAAAATCACGTTTTAGGTGTTTGCCCTTGTTGGGCCTACGTCCTACCTCGATTTTGAATTGCGGGCTTGAGCCACAGATCCCGCACGTGAGTACGTTGGGGGTGTTGTCGATAGAGAGGATCGCCACCGTGCCTATACAAGTTGACCACAGTCGTCCGAAACATTAGTGTCAAACTAATGGTCCCACTGATTGGTCTGGTAACTAGAGTGTGGGTTTGGGGACATGATACAGATGAAATCTTTGACCCAATCCGCCTGCATGTAGCAGCCTCTAATCGGTCTCATTGTTGTTCCATAAATCATAATCATTGAATTCAAAGAGCCCATCGATTTTACCTTAAAAAGCACATTAACCTAGTATTACTACAAGGGTTGATTTTTATTATGCATGCAACGCTACCTAGCCTAATGATTGTGACCACTTCGAATTAATAAAATTAATCTGGTGCCTAATTAAAATCCGTTCGTTCATAATTAATCTGAATTTAATGTGATTCAAGCAAGTTTCGATCTTGATTAAGCAATCAAAAGAGTCATAGGCACAGAGATCTAGAATAGTATATATAGAAATCAAAACTCAAATATATGCAAACCAACTCACCTTGTATCGCTATAAACACAAAAGAAAAACAAAGATTAGTGCATCAAAAGTTTTGCTTCTAATTGAATCGCTTATCACAACAAAGGAAATCATTAGACTTGACAATTACAATTAAAAACGATTGCGATAAGTCGTAAATGATTAAAACGAAACGAATTTACATGATGTAAAACCAAAAGAAAAACGAAATTCAATGTATTATATTAATCAAAATTAATAACAAGCACTAGTAGAAAAAACGCTAAAAGCATTTTAACAAAAGCTCCGTTATTGAACCTGGAGCTTTTAACTATTAAAAGCTCCAGTTATTGAAAAGCCTGGAGCTTTTAATTATTAAAAGCTCCGGTTTTTCAATAACTGGAGCTTTATATAAAAGCTCCAGGCTTTCAATAACTGGAGCTTTTAATAGAAAATTATGGGCTTAGCTACTTATACGGTTATAACTTATACTACCCTGGTCCTCTTATTATCTTATATTCTTATATGAAAACCAAACCCTAACTACTCTCTTCACTTCCTTTTCACTTCTCTTCTTTTCATACTTTTCCACTTCTCTTCTCTCACTTCACGCCTCTCATCTCTGACTTCCCCCTCCTCTTTCTCGTCACTCCGACGACGACGCAAAAGAGCCGTCGACTCCCAATTCGATCTTCTCCTTTCTCAGTTCCTCCGCCGTCGACTCCCAATCTCCTTGAATTGCGCCCGCCGCCCATTCTCCCCTCAAATTGTGAGATCTAGGTTTAGGTAAATTTCTATTTTTTGCATTTGATATTTTCGTTTCTGTTTTCTTTGTTATTTTTTCTATTTTTTCAGTTTTGGTTTTCAATTTTGCGAGATCTGAATATTTCTTGTAATATTTGGTTTTTCGAATTTTTTGGGTTTTCAAATCTCTTGTTTATTTCGTTTTTTTGGTTGATATTATGATTTTATCCGATTTTGTTGAATTGTTAATGATTTATTTTCTTGTTGAATTTGGTTTCCTATTTTTGAGTTTTTTTTTTTCTGATTTCGTATTCTAATTTTGAGGAGAGAGATTTTTTTAGCTAAATGTTTTCTGATTTTTTTCGTTTTTGACCTTTAAAAAATTTTCATTTTGTTATTTTTTTGTTTGTTTTTTATAGATCTGAGATTTTTCGGTTGAATTTTTTCGTTTTGTTATTTTGTTATAGATCTGAGATATTTTATTTTGTTGTTGATTTGAAGGCAGTGGCTACCGTGAGGGAGGCTACGGAGGAGGCGTGGATGTGGCTATCGCCTGAGGAGAAAGCAGGCGTTGGTGTAGGAGCAAGTTAGTGGCTACTACCCTGCCCATTTTTAACCGCTATATTGTATTATGTGTATGGACAAGTTATGTGTTAAATGTTTAATATATAGTATTATACATTGTAGTATAGATTACATTGTAGTATATTTTTTAATGTAGAATGTATATTAGCTTACATACATTATGGTGATATTTTCACTTGTATATTGTAATTATCATCTTTTACTTAATTATATAATATATTATTTTTTTTGGCAATTGTTGTATTGTTTTACTCGTAAGTTCGTATATGTATTCCAATGTATATCTACTAGCAATTGTAATATAGAAAAAAATGTTAAAAATGTAGCTAGGTGGTTAAAAGCTCCAGTCTTTTAAAAACTTGAGTCTTAATGGATCAAAAGCACCAGTTTTTAAAAAACTGGAGCTTTTAATGCACTAAAAGCTCCAGTTTTTTCAAAAAACTGGTGCTTTTAATTCATTAAAAGCTCCAGTTATGCCTGAGCTTTTATATCATTTTAAAGTACCAGCTCCAAAAGCACCAGGGCAAAATTGGAGCTTTAAGTGGGAAAAGCTTGGAGCTTTTGGCCTTTTTTCCACTAGTGAAGAGAAGAGAGAGAGTTCGATTAATAGTCTCAGAATTTGTACCTAATCTGTAAAGATACGACTGCAAATCTGCGATGAATTCGAGGACCGCAACAAGAAATAAGGTTCGGGTGACCGATGTAGCGACCGATTTTCGTCCTAACAAGGATAGTGACCATTTTCATGGTAGATGGTACTATTCATTGTTGCACATTAATTATATTTCCACATAATATGATATTCTACACAACAGTACAGACACCCACTCTAATAAGAACAAGTCCAATGCTGAGCCTAGTGTCTCTGGACGATAGTAGAAGGCTTGCAGCTTGCGCTGAGCAGTGTGGCCCAAAAGGTTAAAAAATTGAGGGAATACTTCTTTTGGAGAAAATGCACATACTGCGAATACAAAATGTAGAACATTTTCAAATTGCACAAAAAATGAACTTTGACATTAAAAAGGCTACATTACTGTTCTATTCAATTGCAATCCAGCAAAAAGGCCAAAAACTAGAAAAAGTACGAAGAAGAGCTGATGAGTGAGTACAACAGAAGAGTCAACGCAAACTGCAAAATCACTAATTGAAAATTTGCATATGGACATATTAAAATAGTAACATATTGCAGCAGATAGGCAGCGTGCAGTATCACTTAGCATTCTATACAATTTCTATGGAATGTTGCAGCAGATAAGCAGTGTACAACATGACTTAGCATTCACAATACCATATCCACACAGAAACAAGCACTAGTGGCAATTGATATCGCTTATGGGAAGGCAATGTTTAGTTTCAATTCCCTGACAACACACTTCAGAATTTAAATATAGACAATGAATCATCAAGATGGCTAAAAGCACTCACAAACTTGATGTGCATCATAAGAAAACTAGCCTCACAATAATGTCCTACACACAGAATTGGTTAACTGTTTATCCCCTTGGTCTTCATTTCCAATTATCCCCTGTCCGACTTCAATCTTGTTCAAGGTTTCGTTAATATGTCAGTGAAGAATTCAAACTGAGTCACTCAATGAGGCAAATTTTAGGATTTAGAACGATTGTTGGGAAGTGGTGACTAATAATACAGACTCAATATAGTGCTGACCAAGTCACATTTACTTGAATTACTTAAATACCATCTCTGTAGTAATTAAATTTAATCATCATATAAGAACAGAACAAATACCATTACTGAAAGCACTTAATTACTAACAAAAAGGATTGAATTCAATTAACTTACAGCTCTGTCAAATTCCAACATGAAGCATCTCTTCACATCATCTTTTGGCTTGCAACCACATCGATCACGCCTGGAAGTCAAGTCTGAAAATTTTGAATATGTATAATTGTAGAACAACAGCTTCTTCAAACTTGATCTCACTGCAAACAATGGCAATAGAATAATTAGAAAACATGTAACAAAAGAATAATACATTCAAAGCTAGCGATGTATCCAAATGTAGAAAATTTCATAGGCAACATTGATTCATAATCTTGGCCCAAAAGCTCATCATGCATCTGTGTCATTCATTTAGAAAGTGAATAGTATCAAGGTACTTTGGTTTTGGTCGCTTTGTCAGCTCTTGTTTGAATTGAAGTGTTGATTAAGAAGCCTTGCGGCCTTCTGCTTCTGATCTGCCATTGCGTCTTCTCCAACAATGCAACGCTTCGTTTGCGGCTTACAAATGTGCAGCTGATATTTAGATACAAAGCAAAGGTACAATACAAGTTTGTTGTAAGTTGACATCCTTTAGTGCCTTGTATGTCAACATTGTCAAGGTGCAAGTTTAATTGAGCAAATTTTTACTTCGAAGTATTACATACATCTACTATTGCTGCCTATGTTATTTGATAAAAAAAGTACTCTAAGGATCCAATCATCAGATCTTCAGATTGGGAATGCTAATTCATATAATTCAACTATTAAAGTTGTGCATCGCCTTAAAACTTGCAAAATCACAACCTCTAACTAATCCACCAAATTATAAAAGATTACGACCAAAATCATTCATTATCCTATAAAATCACTAATCACGGACATATTATACCAATAATCACAATCAATAATTAAAATAAAATAAACCAAATAACATTAATAATCTAAGGTTAAATCAACCCCACTTCAATTATAACACACATACCCATTTTATCAGCAAACTAAATCAGTTATTTCTGGGTATTTTCAGTGCTTCTTGCTGCACAAATATGTACAAAATCATGTGAAAAAAATAAAGTTATGATCATAATTGAAACAAGAAAATTCAGCTCATGAAAGCAAAATAATTTACACTCTTACCATGCCTTAGTTATCAATAAAGTATACCAGTTAATTTGGCTATAGCGGTGAATCAATTGGCTATATGCACAGGAGGAGAAAAAAACTTTATATAGTAACATCAACTGCACATCCTACTACCTTATGACACTCCAAACCTCCTTCTCAAGCTTATGTGAAGGATCAAAATCTCCATAGCTATTTAGTTCAGCATAACTATAGTGTATGGTTTGCTTCGATGCCTAGAAGCTCTGGAAACAAAAACTAATATTAGATTAAGACAAAATTCCTAGACGTAATCTAAATAGGAGTAAAATGCTTGAACATATGTTTAGAACAAACAAGTAGCTACTACTACAATTATTGTTTGGTTGAAATAATGTTGATGTTGACTTAATAGTTGCAATAGTAACTTGAAGAGACATCTCATATGAAAAAAACAATAAATTATTTGTATACATCTTCTGCTACAAGCATCCTTCCTTCTTCGAAGAAATCAATGCAACCAAAGAAAGAACAGCAAGACAAAGGTACGACTATCCAAAAAATAGCTGATATAATAGATATACCAGAAAATGTATGAGAAATAATCCTTTGATATAATAGATAAAAAAACAAATTGATACCCGAAGCAACCACATCAGCAGCGCAACAAAGTACAATCTAAACACACCCAAATTATATCAAGACATGAAGTCTAAAATCCCACTAAAATCCCAAATCAAGAGAGTAATCCTCCAAAATTTAAAGCCAAAATTCACAATTATCCAAATATTTCAAAAATTCGAACCCAACAACTCCTCCAAAATCAAGCAAAATAGCACAAGTCTTGAGTTATTGTTGAGTTCAATTAGGTTAATTATAACCATTTTCGAGCAAACAATTAAACACAAGAACAACACATTAACACTAACCCCAATAAAAATGCAATGAACAAGAACCCTAACCCCCAAAAATTCGAAATAAATTAAAATTAAATCTTACCCTAAATCTGCGTAGGAGTGCGTGAAAGATGTGTTGCGTCGAATTGGGCGTCGCTGAGAAAGAGGAGAAGGAGTGGCAAAGCAGTGGGTTTTGAAGAAAGAGAAACGGAAAAGAGGAGAAAGGGAGAAAGTATCGGCGACGGAGCAACGCCGCGGTACGGCGACGAGCAGTGATGAGCAACGGTGACGCGACGGAGCAATGCGACAGCGACAACGGTGAGGGGGTTGTCTGAGAGGAGAAGGAGGGCGAGTGTCGAGTGAGAGGGGTTTGGGGTTTTTTTTGGTGTTTTGTCGAGTATGCCGAGTATGTTGGAACCCTTGAGTTTTGTCACGTTTTTATTTTTATTTTTTATTTTTTTAAAAAAAAATAGCGACCGAATACGGTCGCTAAATTTTTTTAGAGCAAAGCTCAATCCCCTGTTTATTGTCTTAGAGACCGATAAATCGGTTGCTAATAGGCCCTTAGAGACCGATTATTCGGTCGCTAATTGTTGCGACCGAATAATCGGTTGCTAACGGTCGCAATAACGACCGACTAAAAATTGGTCGCTAAATGCGGTCACCCGAAGACGAATTTCTAGTAGTGGACGTTTGATTTTGAGAGAGGTTTGTGTTTGTGGATTGAATTTGAATGAGAGAGAGACTTTTGAGAGCTTTCAATTGCWCTTCCAATTATGATTTTTGTTGATCGAAGCTGATTTTTATTTTGTTGATGTTCGAATAAGAACCAAGAGCATTTATTTATAGGCGTTTTGAGGAAGGATAAGATAGCAAAGATTAATTCTATCTATCTTTTGTCTGATATTTTTTGAAATTTTCGCATCTATATCTTTTGGATCTAATCTTTTATCCGAGAGTTACACTTAATATGATTTTAGCTTCCTTAGAGATCAAGATTAATCTTCTCAAACATTTCAAATCGTTCACAAWTTTTTTGGATTTCTCTTAGAATTTCTAAATTTATTTATTTTCAAAAATCATTTCGCAAACTTGTAAAAATCATAGGAAAATCAGAAAAATTATTTAAAAATAAATGCGTACTTCGAAAAATGAGAAGAATAAGATGAGAATGAAAAATCTTAGAAATAACCTTTAAAAATAATTCTAAACAAATGTTTTTGCTAAGAAAAGTGGCCTAAAAATAGAAAATAATTAAAATAAATATTTTACGCATATTTAGGCCCTCGGTGTAGGATTTCAAACTCAACTTTAATTCAACTCATGCAAATGTGTTTGATTTATGGATTTCGCCACAACTTTCGAAATCAAATCTATTTTGTAATGTCGTAGTTTTCGTCATCGGCTATTCAATTTGGGGAGACACTTTTGGGTGTCTACAGAAGCCCCCACTTTAGTTAAGTCTGGGGAGTAGCTTGTTCTAGTAAGATGAAAGTCAAAGTATTCGATTCGAGACGGAGGATAACTGAAGATGTTACGTGATCTTGATTTACCCTTTTCGCCGATACCTACAAAACAAAGGTTAGTTTTACCTATTACCGTGTCCCATGCGGTTGTATTCCTTCGGAAGCGCTTGGATGGATCCTTGGGTGATTCTTCTCCTTACGGATGGCCTTGGCTTTTCAGGAGAACAAAGGTAACTTGAAAAAGATAGCCTTAACTCGGGATTAAGGACTATCTTGAGAACAACATAGATCTACTTTAATGCCTAGAGAAACTTGAGAATGATAGCCCTAACTCGGGATTAAGGACTATCTTGATAATGGCATAGGTTTGTTTTAATGCCTAGAGAGACTTGAAAATAATAGCCCTAACTCAGGATRAAAGACTATCTTGATAACGACATAGGTCCACTTTAATGCCTAGAGAGACTTCCCATCGGGATTAAGGAATATCTTYATAATGGCATAGGTTTAAAACATGAAAGGACGATACTAGAGTCTAATCCTAGTACCAAGTGTCAATTGAAGAGTGCTGATTGAAGAGGGCCTATAAGGGGTGCTAATTGAGAAGATTGTGGCTTGAACTTGAATTTGACATTGATGTTGATGGAAAAATGACTTTGACTTGAAAGAMAACTAATCCATAAGCAAAATTTCAGATTTTTCCACTTTGACACGCAAGAGAGCCTTAGGAGACGAGAATCCCCCAACTAGAAAATAAGGGATGTTTTGAGTGGATCATGATGACGGATAGCCCCCAACAAGACTTGGAGGTAATGTGGAAGAGACAAGTTTGATAGTAGATGGGTCATTTTTGAGTTCCCCAACAAGATGTACTAACCTTAAAGATTAGGTAGCTTTACTTCTTGAAGATTGAGTCAACGAGTCCTTGAAGGTGGCCAAAGGATAGGCTATGATTCGAGATATAGAAAGGGTCAAATTTGTGACTAAGGGTCAAAGATGTGGCTAGATGTGAGGCTGCTAATGATGCGGGTTCAAACATGAGTCTATGCCAGGGTCTAGACTGGAGAATCGAACCACTAATTGAGATGAACCTCGATTTATATTTATTAATTGGGTCAAACCTCGAGGTGAGGCTACCTACGTTCCTTGCGGAATCAGATCGATTGTAGTTCTTGAGGTTGTGTGTGAAAGTGATGGACAATGGTCATATGGAGAGGACTTTTGAGGTTGCAATGTAGGCTAAGGTTTGAGGGTGTGAGGCTTGAATAGTACTTTGATTTCCGTTTTAGACTTTGACAAGCTTTTTGACTTTAGAACTTGAAATTTTGAATTTTGTTTTCGTTTGACTTCGAAGTTYATTTTTGGTATCTTTAAACTGAGCTTGTCATTGTCTTTTTGAATGCTGTTTTGATGTGGGTAAGAAAGAAAATGGTCAATAAGCACAAAGGGGTTGCAATGGATGTTTGATTTAAGGTGAATGGAGGGAAGGGGTTTATTTTGTGGAGCTATGGAAGAGGGTCACTTGAACATCTCCATTTTATTTTCGAATTTTTTAATTCTTATTTTTTTTWYGGSKWT
>SNQN01008891.1:16190-27355 GCA_008642245.1 Bassia scoparia | reverse complement strand
TTTTCCAAATGTAAGCTGTGATTGGAGAAAGTTGTGTCTTTGGGTCATTACATTTCTAGGAAACCTATTTCTGTGGAACTTGCAAAGGTTAAGGAGGTTAGTGAGTGGCCCATGCCTAAGAAGCCACTATTGTCTGATGTTTTATGTATTCTGGGGTCAATAGACTACCTTAGGAGGTTTGTTAAGAACTTCTCAAAACTAGCAAAACCATAACCAATGTGATAAAAAGGAGACCAAATTAGAATGGAATAAACAGTGTGTGTCAGCTTTCAAAATCCTTAAAAAAATCGGTTGACAATCGCCTAGGTACTAGCATTGCCCGATGGACATGAAAGGTTTGCGGGGTATACTTAGGCATCCACAAAGCTTAGTTGTGTTATGCGACAGAATAGTAAGGTAATAGAAAGGTGATATGAGGAGTTGAGTACTATGTCAATTGAGCCACACGCACTTGGTGTAATTAGAGACCAACGAAGTATTGCGGAAATTTTGCATAGGATTAAGGAACAAGTATGAAATTGAGGAATTGTGCTAAAAGTGAATTTACAAGTTATGAGGATGGAAGTCTCATATTTAAGGACATGCAATGTAGTAATAAATATGGTGGTGACTTGAGACAAAAGACTTCGGAGGAGGTAACTTGTACGAAAATTAGAGAAATCGTATGAGTGGTTGAACATGTAAAGAAAGATAACCGAGTTCGTTTCCAAAAGGTTAACATGCAGGAGCCGAGTGGAAGTGGGATGCAAAATTACTAGACTTGTTTAGAGGTTTAGAATGATAGAATTTGAGTCATTGTTGGTTGTCTTACTAAGACGACAATACGGTACCAATAAAGGAAACTTGAAAAAGTATCCTAAGTTTGTGAGTGAGTTTTGTTTGTTTGGGTGAGTTACGGGGACGTAACTCGTTTCTTTTAAGGGGGGTAGAATGCGATAGAATTTCGCACTTTTGCCCCGTTTTACTTACTTATTGCTTCAATTTTGGCCTGTTTTGTGCCTGTTTTGTCAAATATTACTTCAAATTGCTTGACTTTGGCCTAGTAGGCATGATTTGGTTTAGTACACATACTATAAAAGTGTGTGAAATTATGTCTAGTATGGTCAATAGAGAATCACTTCAGTGATACAAGTAGTTTACAGCAATACAAATACCTTTTTCTATTGAAATTCTCGAGAGATTGTGGATTTTGGGATAAGTTTCGGGGACGAAACTTCTTTTAAGGGGGGTAGATTGTAATCCCCCGTAATTTTCGAATATTTATAATTATATTTTCTTATAAATATAAAACAATTATTTCATAAAGCAATGCGAGTTATTGAAATTCTATTTAATTTTTATTATCTTCGCTTAAGATATATTTCATAAATTTATTTTAGTTGGTTTTATTTTATTTTATTMAAAAAAAAATATATTCAAATTTATCTAACTAAAACCTAATTTATTAAAAAGGGTTTTAATTCCCCTTACTCCTTCCTTACTCATACTTCACGCCACTTTTGCCTTCACGCCGTTTGTGGCAGGGTTGTGGCAGGGTTGCACTGCCACAAACGGCAGCCTGCGGCCACCACTGACCACCACCTTCGGTCGTCTCTCTCTCCCCTTGCTCCATTATTGTTTTTCCTTCTCCCATAATCAATCCATGTTTATTTGGTTTTAATTTTCAAGCATTTACAATCAAATTGTGTATTATTGCCTCGAGTTTAATCTCCAATGAATTGTTAGTATTATTAACTTGTTTTGATGATTTTAATTTGAATGGAAATTTTCAGATTTGTTTAATTATAAAATTAGGGCTTTAAATTGGGGTTTTTGATAGTTTGATGATTTAATGGTTGTTTTGTGATGTATGAGTTGTATGAAATCAAAAGTTGAATTTTTATGGCTGTAAACACAAATTTCAGATTGGTTTTTAAGAGTAATTGGAAGTTTTGATGAATCTAAATCATGTTTTAATATGAATTAAGCTTGTTTATGACTTATAATATATTTATACAAACTTAGACTTTGTGTTACGTAAGTTTTTAATAATTTCAGAATTCTTGTGAATATTTCGAAGCTATGAGTATTGAAAATAATGGGTTTTCACATCAAAATCAACGGCTTGATTTATTTTACCAATGTGATGCAAATGTTTTTGGGTTTTTAAAGGTTTTACATTAAAGGAAATTTTCAGAATTATTCGATGAATTAAAGTGTTGAAATTTCTTATTGAAAAGTTAGATTTTCATGATTTTTCAAGCTAAGACTATAGTATACTATTCATACCATCAAATAGGGGTTTAGTGAGGAATAAAAATATTATTTGAATGGTTTTCGAGGCTTATTAAGC
This sequence comes from Bassia scoparia, assembly GCA_008642245.1. Taxonomy (NCBI): domain Eukaryota; kingdom Viridiplantae; phylum Streptophyta; class Magnoliopsida; order Caryophyllales; family Amaranthaceae; genus Bassia; species Bassia scoparia. The sequence continues at coordinate 25,023 of SNQN01008891.1, read as the reverse complement.
TTCTTAGTATTGCTGTAAATTACATGCAAAGTGTATTGATTCAAGTTTTGTAAAATGATTAGGAGGAGACTTCGTATTGATGAATTAAGTGGGGTCAAGTGTAACTTACCCCATGAGGTTATTTTATTACTCGTTCATGATATGATGTGTGAATCGAGTAAAAGGGAAGTATTCAAGTCTTATTGACAAGGTTAGTTGGCTTGTCCAACAGGTTTATCAATTAAAGGAACAATTAGTGTTAAAAAGAGTTCGATGTGAAATGTGGTCGTGTTTGTGAGTCATGTGAATGTGTCTATAATTAATTGTTAAATAAATTACGAATGAGCAATAAAACTCTGGATTTGTGCACGTCTAGAGTATTGACAATCAGGGGTTGGGGTTGCAATTTATTCGCTTCCTTACTAGGGCCGTCTGATCAACGCGTCTGTTTATATTTATTTAAAAAACGGATTTTATCCAAAATGGGGTTAGTTTGAGATCTCATCTAACTATGGTGACGGAGTCGCGCCCGTTCGCCATTTGGTTTATTGAATTTTTTGATGCCTTTCGACGGTGAGGCATGGGGGATGAACTATGTCACCTTGTGTGTCTGGTTCGAATAGTGGCACCTTGTGTGTCTGGTTGAGTTGTGGCACCTAGTGTGTCTGGAATTGAACTGTGGCACCTAGTGTGTCTGAGATTGAACTGTGGCACCTCGTGTGTCTGGGATTTGGACAACCATGTCTGTTGCTCATATCATAATAGATGTAATAGAATGTCTTGAGTTTGGTAATTGGAGTCAATTGAGTTTTCTACAGGTGAAATCAGGTTAACAGGAGCAATTGAGGATTTCGGATTTGTAATGTATGGGAGCAGTTGTATGTAATAGGTAGTTGATGATTATGGTCTGAGATTGGAATTACTCGTATGTGTATAATGTTGTTAAGTGGTTATGAACACCACAGTTGGGTTTTCTCTTGTTTCTAAGCAGGTGTCGTAACTCGGTATGTCCAGTTTTTAGGGGAGATGYTGTCCGTTTATTTTCTGATYTCGTWATTTGTATGTACTCAGCTTTGCTGATTGTGTGCTTTGTGTTGTTTGTTGTCGTCCACRYTTTCTTCCTTTTGGTGGACCTGTGATGATCCTTATTTCATTTGGAAATTATGGGGAGCAGAATTCTCACAGGTTTAGCAATAAAGTGACTAAGACTTGGATGGATGGTCTGAGTGGAGAGCCGACGTAACTTGATTATTTTTATACGCATCGTAGACTCTTCAGGGCGTTTTGATATTTTGGGTTTTACTATGTTTTAAAGGAAAAAGGGGATTTTGCCTTGGTTTGCAAATAAGGGYCGTAATGGTTCCAACTTGTTAAACGAGTTTTACATATTGGGATTTTAATACCTTGGTTTGAAATGTTTGCGCTAACTTGATTTCCGCTGCAATTTGTGATTTTAGCCTAAACGTTTTAACACGTGGCGGTGACATGCCAATGATTCTCCGTATTTTAGTTTATTTATTTCACAGGAAAAGGTGGAGAATTATTGGGGTGTTACACATAAGCCAGTCAAGCAAAAATTACGGCATTAAGGCCAAGAGCGCTGCCAGGCGATGACTGCTGAAGTTGAAAAGTTACTGAACGCCGGGTTCATCAGGGAGTGTCAATACACTAATTAACTGGCTAACGTGGTGTTAGTTCGTAAGCCCATTGGGACGTGGCGGATGTGTGTGGACTTTACGGACTTGAACAAAGCTTGTCCTAAAGATGACTACCCCCTCCTAAAGATTGATAAACTGGTGGACTCCACGGCAGGACATGCCCTATTCAGCTTTATGGACGCAAACGCTGGCTACCACCAGATTCCAATGGCAGAAGACGACCAACCGCATACCGCCTTCATTACTAATGGGGGCGTCTAGTGCTACAAGGTGATGCCTTTTGGGCTAAAGAACGCCGGGGCCACCTACCAGAGGCTGGTCGACAAGATTTTTCAAAAGCAAATAGGACGCAATGTGGAGATTTATGTAGATGACATGATCGTGAAAAGCAAACAAGAAGCAGAACATGTGACGGACCTCAGGGAGACCCTCTCTTCCTTAAGGAAATATGGCATGCGCCTCAACCCAAAGAAGTGTGTTTTCATCGTCAAAGGAGGCAAATGCCTTGGTTTCCTCGTTGATGAGAGAGGTATTGAGGCTAATTCAGACAAAATACAGGCCATCCTTGACATGCAGTTGCCTAGAAATGTGAAAGAGGTCCAGCGCCTGACTGGCTGCATGACAGCACTTGGCCGTTTCCTTTCGAGGTCGGCGGACAAGAGCCTGACCTTCTTTCGCACGCTGAAACGGTCATCGATTCAGTGGGACGACGAAGCAGAAGTCGCCTTTTAGCAACTCAAACAACACCTCACAACCCTCGCTAAGCTGGTCTCTCCCTTACCAAAAGAGCCTTTGTTCGTGTACTTGGCTGCTTTTGAAAATGCTACCAGCGCCGTCCTGGTGGCCGAGAAGGAGCAGACTCAACATCCGGTTTACTTTGTTAGTCATGCGCTCAAGGGGGTGGAGACAAGGTATTCCATGATTGAAAAGCTCGTGTTCGCCCTCGTGATTGTGAGCAGGAAGTTATAGCCTTATTTTCATGCCCACCCCATCACAGTGCTCACAGGACAACCAATCAAAAAAATTATTGAAGGAAGAAATCATTCTAACCACATGACTGAATGGCGCGAACCAACTCTCGGACTACGGACTGGAATATGAACCAAGGAAAGCGATTAAGGCTCAAGCCCTTGCGGACTTCATTGTTGAGTGAACCAACCGTCCAATGGCAGAGACGGACGAGCCTTGGGAGTTGTTTGTTGATGGCTCGTCCACGAAAGGTGGGAGCGGCGCTGGAATTTTGATCAAGACAGACGTTGGTGACCGCCTTGAATATGCAGTAAAGTTCGCCTTCGTAGCCTCTAACAATGAAGCAGAGTACGAAGCCCTGTTGCTTGGGATGCAAATGTGCCTGGCTGCCGGTGCCAAAAAGGTCATAGTGAGCTCGGATTCCCAGCTGATAGTCGGACAGGTCTCAGGCAACTGTGAGGCCAAAGAAGATGGAATGAAAATGTATCTGGGCAAAGTTGAGGCTCTAGAGTGCCAGTTCTCTCACTTTGTCATTAAGCATATACCAAGGTTCGAGAATCAGCAGGCGGACGCTCCTTCTCGTCTTGTTAGTTCAGCTGAGAATTCCACGCCTCGAACGTTTATTTGGGAGGTTCTGAAGGAGCCAAGCATCAATGGGGCTACAATGGTTTTAGACCGGACAGACACTTGGATGGACGAAATCATTAAGTATCTAAAGGACAATGAGCTTCCAGCCGACGACAAGCAGGCAAAACGAGTAAAAAAGCAAGCCAAGTGGTTCCTATGGCATGATAACAAGCTGTTCAGAGTCTTATACTCACCCATTGCTGAGATGTGTTACGCCTGATGAGGGTAACTACATTATAAGGGAGGTTCACATGGGCGCCTGTGGTAGCCATCAAGGCTTCAGGACGTTGGCAGGCAAAGTGCTGCATGCGGGATATTACTGGCCCACAGTGAAGCAAGACGCCCAAGAACTAGTGACCAAGTGCCCCCAATGTCAAGTCAATGTCGATATCCCAAGACTGCCAACAACAAATCTGTCTGCCATTCTCCCTACTCTGCCTTTTGACAAGTGGGGAATGGACTTGCTTGGTCCTTTCCCGCCTGCCACTGGTCAGAGGAAGTTCCTGATTGTTGCTGTTGATTACTTTATAAAGTGGGTAGAGGCGGAGGCGTTAGCTACTGTGACTGAACGCCAGATTCAGCAGTTCATTTGGAAAAACATCATAACAAGATTTGGCGTTCCCAGAGTCCTAATCTCAGACAATGGAAGACAATTTGAAAGTGCCTCAACCAGAAATACTGTGAGCAGTTTGGGATTCAGACAAGGTTCACTACAGTCAACCGCCCCCAAAGCAATGACCAAGCAGAGGCTGCCAACAAAGTGATACTCAAAGGAAACAAGACTAAGCTTGAGGGGGCAAAAAGGTCGTGGATTGACGAATTACCTGGCGTCCTTTGGTCGACCCAGACAACAGTCAAGGAATCAACTGGACATTCTCCTTTTTTCGCTCGTATATGGTAACGAGGCCATCCTTCCAGTTGATGTAGGAATTCCGTCGCCCAGAGTCCACTACTATGATCATGATTCCAATGAAGAGCCGAAACGCATTGACTTGGACTTGTTGCCAGAAACAAGGGGAAATACCCTACTGAAATCCACCGCCTACAAGCAAAAGATCACTCGATACTTCAACAATCGAGTGAAGTCACGCCCACTAGCAAAAGGTGACTGGGTCTTGAGGAAGTTGGAGTCCACTGGAAGGGATTTATGCATGGGTAAGTTGACGCCCATTTGGGAAGGCCCGTACAAAGTCACTGAAGAAGTGAGACCTGGCACCTATCGCCTTGAGGACTCAGATGGAAACGCCCTCCCTAGGCCCTGGAACGCTGACAACCTACGCAAGTACTACGTCTGAGTACAGTGAACGCCCACGCCCATATGAGCTAAGTTTTTCATAGTTAGTCATTTTATCTTTGTTTACGTTCTTATTCACAATGATGTCATAGGGGCATCTGTATGTGCATTGTGGGCTAGTGAGCTGTGGCATATCAATCACATCATTGTAAAAAAAGCAAGTTAATGAAATGAAAGACAACATTTGGGCCAATTTTTTTGCAAATTTTATAATTGCAATTTCATAGATAATAGATATATTGTCAATAAACGCCCGTATACAGGCTGAATTCAGTTACAAAAACGATAACCCAAAGTGCAAAGACAACAGATGAAATTCAAATTACAACATAGATGATGATAATGATAAGACAATAAAGAACTAAAAGGAGACGCCTAGAGATAGGACTTGGAAATCACTTCTGACGAGCTTGGGAGACGCCCGAGGCATGGGAGGACTGCTTACTCTTAGAAGAGTGGAAGGTCTTCTGCCTTTTCGGCTCCCCTTTAGGAGCCGACTGGTGTTGGACGCCCTCTGGATTTCCAGGGTCAGCCACTCCGTGAGAGGTTTTGGTCTGACCCTTGTCATTCCGCTTCTTCGAGCGCTTCTCGTAAACAACCTCTCCCTTCTTTTCTGCTTCAAACTTCTTCAGCTCAGCCGCCTCCGCCAAGGTGTCCTGCTGCTTCTTCAAAGCAGCTGCAGTCGTCACCGCCTGGTCCACTTGGAGTTGCTTCCTGACGGCCTCCATCATGGCTTTTCTTTCGCGGTCTATCTCCTCTTGAACAATCGCCATGATCTCCTCAGCTTTGTTTGGAATCAAAGCGCCCAAGGCAGTCTTATACTTCTCGTGAAGGGTGGCAACACTTTTTGCCTTGGCCTGGTTGGCTATATTACCCGTGTAAACCTGGCCGGCTTATGACTGCTTTCATTGCTCGAACCAACCAGCAGCCCCTTCCTTAAGATAATTCTCCAGCTTCCCCTTCTCGAGTAAGACGTCGGAGAGCTTTTACTTGGAGTCCTCAACAGCCTGATTGGACGCATTGAGAAAGTCTATGGCCGCCTTTAGATCCTTCTCAAGATCGTCTATTTTGGTGGCAGAGTCTGTTAACTTCAAGTTTACGGCGGCCACTTCATTCTTGTGGCTCGTCTTGAGGTTCTTTACTGAAGTCTTCAAGAGACCATGAGCCGCCTTCTCATCATCCAGCATCTTCTCGACCTTTTTGAGGTCTTTGAGCATGTCATTATATTACTTCATGGTCTCATCAAGCTCCCTATTGATCGCCTCGAAGCGCCCAGAGAACGGTAACAAACAGATTGAAGTTAGAAACTGCAGAGTGGGAAATATAAAAAGACACCAAATGCCCAGTACGTACCTAGATCCACAGATCTCTGGCCGCATCTATCATTGGCGACCCCTCACTCCTGTATGTCTTCTCCTCGTAAGGAGTAAAGACGTTCTTCATTGCCCTTGACACCCTCTTTTCCTTTTGCATCATGGAGAGCTGGGGTGTAGGGTGATGGTTGGGTCAGGGGATGCCAGAGAGTTCTCCAGTTGCGGCTGGCCGCCCTCTGGAGAATGACTCTCGTGGTCGCCCGCAAGGGCATCGTCCCTGTGATGCTGATCATCCCCTTCATTGTCATCATCATCATCGTCATCATCATCATCGTCGTCGTCATCGTCATTGGCGTCATCTGAATCAGCATAATCTAACGCCTGCTCACCAGCGCCATCCGCTTGCTGAGTCTCACCCCCTTGCGTCTCGTCGAACATTGATTGCTCGACGGGCTCATTGTCGCCGAAGGGGTCACCTCCGGCGTCTGTAGCAGGGTTGGCCTGTTGGCCCTCGTCGTGGACAGAGGCGTTCATGGCCACAGGGCTTATCGAGGGTTCTGCAAAAGCTTAAGTTAGGCATCTACAAAGTTATCAGTGAAATAGAAGACAAGAAATAAGACTTACGGGGGACGGCGGTGGGATGTTCATCTCTCCAGCGGTGAGCTCGGCGAGCATCATTGTGTACTCCAAAGATGACTTGTCCATAGCTTTGACGGTCTCTGGGTGTAACTTAGATTTGCTAAAACTGAAATGAGAAGCAATTAGACGCCCAACAAGACACGGACTAAAAAGATGCATATAACTAGACTCAATCATACCAGGATCATGAGCCGGACTAAGCCCCACATAAGAAAGGAAGAACTCATTGTTGAGATCCATCCTTGTTGGCAGCCAGTGACCTGTCACGCCTTCAGGTCCGCCTCCCAAACTGCGCAGCCTTGCTTGTTGAAAGTAGACTACTGCCGCCCCTTCAGCCTCAGTCATGACAGGAACATCAAAATTCAACTCTATTCTGACGCCCCGACTGGAAGGTTTCCTCTTAACCGTCCAGTTCTCATTGCAACCAACCATGATAAACTCCCCCCTAAACGCCTTCTGGTTAGACCTCAACTGCTTCACAACCCTGTATGAAGGGCGTGTGCAGAAGTTGTACCAGCCAGGCCCGTAGTTGTTTCCACGCACAGACGCAAGCTTAAAGAGGTTGCGGAATAAGGTCAAGGTTCGATCAAGCTCGAAGATCTTGCACTTGGCAATGAAGCCTAGAACGGTCACGATGGAGTTGGGAATTAATTGTGAAATGGTTAATCTATACTTGTAAAGAATCTTTACAAGGAATGGATGAAAGGGAAACCTTAAGCCGCCCTTAAGGCTATCTATATACACAGCTAAGTGGCATGGGGAAGGATTTACTACTATACGCCTAACACCAAGTGTATAAGTTGAAAAGTTGGGTTTTAAATGGTGTCTTACTGAATAAAAATCAAGGTTCCTATTAGCTACGCCCCTAAAGTGGGTAGTGATGTAATGGTTGTGGATCCCCCTATCTGATGGCGGTGGAGACGGCGTCGCTTGAGAAGTGGATGCACCCGTCCTCATCGTCGTGAAAAATCTGTCCAAACGACGATGTTCATAAAGCGGATCATCCTTATGGAAAGCTACAGATACAGCGTCCGGATGTGACGAACGAACGTCCTCGCCCGAAGACACTTCGTCTAGAAGGGTATCTTCCAGAGGGATAGCCTCAAGCGGGGGCGCCGAAGGCTCCCCGTCACATACTGAGACCAACACACGCCCCCGACAATTATCTCCCTTGAGAAAGGGCCGAAAGGGAATGACGACGAGTCGTTTGATGAGGACATTATTTATATGGGGCCCAGTCCAGACCCACTTTATTAAAAATAATAAGAAAATAACTAAATGTTAGAGCATACCTTTATTGTACTACGTACAGACGCCCTCTCTAAGGAAACTGAGATCGCAAAATATAGCTGCTACTAGGCGCCATAAGGAAGATGGAAGAAATGAACTGTTAGATCGCGCCCTAAGAAAGACAGCTCCAGAAATTTGGATTTTCACTAAGTGTGGAACTTCAGACGCCTAATTTCGGAAATATACAGGCGATTTTGAGGCGATTTTTTGGCGATTTTTGGAGAGAGAAAAGAGATTCTTGAAAGAGAAAGTGGAGTAAATGAGATGAGTAAATGAGGAAATGGTTTCTCTCTCCCCTCTTTTATTGAAAGAAGTCTTAGATGGGCTTTTTGAGCTTAATGGGCCAGCACTGTTCATCGCCTTTTTTCCCGCCTTTTCGAGATTTTGGAGACAAAGTCACATGAGAAGCACGTGATAGGTCAGAGCCAACAGCCAAGGTTAACAGTAAACCTGTGTCAAGTTTCATCGAAAGATCACAAGTATAGAAGATCAAAAGGTCTCATGCTTCATGGGCGTTAGTCAACAGTTCAAAAGGAACAATTACACCTCAACTTGCACACAGGCGCCTCTCAATACATGGAGCCCATCAGCTCCCACCTATTGGGCGTTTGGATGCAAGTGTTGTTGAAATTCACTATGTAGTGAGTGTTGCATCCAGACGCCTCTCAATGCATGGGGCTCATTAGCCCCCACCTATTGGGCGTTTGGATGCAAGTGTTGTTGAAATTCACTAAGTGTAGTGAGTGTTGCATCCAGACGCCTCTCAATACATGAGGCTCATTAACCCCCACCTATTGGGCGTTTGGATGCAAGTGTTATTGAATTGTACTGCGTCCAGACGCCTCTGAATACATGGGGCTCATTATCCCCCTCCTATTGGGCGTTTGGATGTAAGTGTTATTGGATTGTACTGCGTCCAGATGCCTCTCAATACATGGGGCTCATTAGCCCCCACCTATTGGGCGTTTGGATGCAAGTGTTGTTGAAATTCACTTAGTGTAGTGAGTGTTGCATCTAGACGCCTCTCAATACATGGGGCTCATTAGCCACCACCTATTGGGCGT
>SNQN01008891.1:3260-15393 GCA_008642245.1 Bassia scoparia | reverse complement strand
AGACGCCTCTCAATACATGGGGCTCATTAGCCACCACCTATTGGGCGTTTGGATGCGAGTGTTGTTGAAATTCACTAAGTGTAGTGAGTGTGGCATCCAGACGCCTCTCAATACATGCGGTACATTAGCCCCCACCTATTGGGGGTTTGGATGCAAGTGTTATTGAATTGTACTACGTCCAGACGCCTCTCAATACATGGGGCTCATTAGCCCCCTCCTATTGGGCGTTTGGATGTAAGGGTTATTGAATTGTACTGCGTCCAAACGCCTCTCAATACATGGGGCTCATTAGCCTGCTCCTATAGGGCGTTAGGATGTAAGTGTCATTGAATTGTACTGCATGCGTCCAGACACCTCTCAATACATGGGGCTCATCAGCCCCTACCTATTGGGCGTCTGGATATAAGTATTGCTGAAATTCACTAAGTGTAGTGAGTGTCGCATCCAGACGCCTCTCAATACATGGGGCTCAATAGCCCCTCCTATTGGGCGTTTGGATGCAAGTGTTATTGAATTGTACAGCGTCCAGACGCCTTTCAATACATGTGGCTCATTAGCCCCCACCTATTGTGCGTCTGATACATGTATTGCTGAAATTCAGTAAGTATAGTTAGTATTGCGTCCAGACGCCTCTCAATACAGTGGGCTCATTAGCTTCCTCCTATTGGGCGTTTTGATGTAAGTGTTATTGGATTGTACTGCGTCCAGATGCCTCTCAATACATGGGGCTCATTAGCCCCCACCTATTGGCCGTCTGGATACAAGTATGTTGAAATTCACCAAGTGTGGTGAGTGTTGCATCCAGACGCCTCTCAATACATGGGGCTYATTAGCCGCTTCCTATTGGGCGCTTGGATGCAGGTGTTATTAAATTATATTGTGTCCAGACGCCTATCATTACATGGGGCTCATTAGCCCCTACCTATTGGGCGTCTGGATACAAGTATGATGAAATTCACAAGTGTAGTGANTGAAATTCACAAGTGTAGTGAGTGTTGCATCCAGACGCCTCTCAATACATGGGGCTCATTAGCCCCCTCCTATTTGGCGCTTGTATGCAAGTGTTATTAAATTGTATTGCTCCCAGATGCCTCTCAATACATGGGGCTCATTAGCCCCCACCTATTGGGCGTCTGGATACAAGTATGGTGATATTCATCAAGTGTAGTGAGTGTTGCATCCAGACGCTTCTCAATACATGGGGCTCATTAGCCCCCTCCTATTGGGCGCTTGGATGCAAGTGTTATTAAATTGTATTGCGCCGAGACGCCTCAAATACATGGGGCTCATTAGTCCCCACCTATTGGGCGTTTGGATACAAGTATGTTGAAATACACCGAGCAAATGGTTAAGTGTAAATACACTTAACAAATGACACAACTGAGATGGGATCTAGACGCCCTTAAGGGCGTTGGCGTGTACGAAATCTCGACTCGGCAAATCGAGTAAGTGAAAATCATGATGTGTTCACACGCCTCGGCTTGATCAAACCAACCGAGTATATTGTGTGTTAAAATCAAGCATATGAACGCTTGGTAAATGCTTACAAGCATGCGCCCCATCCTAAGTTGGATTGAAACTATAAAAGGGGGGAACGACCATATGATAGGACGCCTAGTTAACAAGGGAAGGTTGCAAGTAGGCGCCATCTTATGCTTAAATTAACGTGAAGCATGAAGACGCCCAAAGATAATCCATGTAATTTCCATGCAGGATCACGCCACATTACAACACCAATCAATTATAAGGTTGACCATGCATTGAAAAGCCATGTAAAAGGAGGCGGAAAACATGCAAGCATTCGCCCACTAATACAGCTAAACGGGGCGCCACATCCTACACTTCGCCATCCAAATTAGATGCTGCTGCTAGACGCCCACTACTCTGGACATCAAAAATCATAATCGCATGTAAGTGGACGCCTAACCCTAAGGCGTTGAGTACCAGAGAGTAGTCAATGCATGACCATACATCACTCAAGAACAAATGCATATAATTCATAATGCATACAAATGTAACGCCCAATTGATAAAGGCACATGGCTATTTTGTTAATACCAATACTCAGTTCAAAATACATGAATGATTTCAACACGCCATGCCCAATACAGATTGAGAAAATGACACATATGTTGTCAAACGCCCCTCCAAGTAAGTGTGTGTGACTAACTTCACATAATAGCAAGCAGCCTCGCGCCCTTTGGTTATGCATATGAATACAGTTGGACACCCAATCTAATGGTGTAGGAGGATAATGGATTCTTTATTTTCCGCTCGACATCGGATCCGTATTTGATAAGTTTCCGATATCAAGCGTGGGGCTAATTATTCCAGCCCAATGTGTTCTGGGCCCAATTATATACATGAAATTATCGAAATGCTCTTGGGTTGGCCCAATAAGGGTGAAAATACGTAAATACCCTTCCTTGTATGAGACTTGGTCCAAGATAGAAGGCCCAGTTGATGGTACAAAGGCCCAAACGGGGCCTATCACCCGAGGAGGTTCGTTTATCATGGAATTGCCATTCGGCAAAGTCTATATATACCCCTAAAAATCAGTGTACAAGGTAACTAATTTTTGACATTCTCTCTACTATTGCTGCTATTTCTCTGTCTAGATTCTCTCTCTAGTGATCTATCTTGAGCGTCGGAGGGCCGTTCCTGGGTACAACCCCCGGGGCAGTCACCGTTTTCTGTTTTGTAGGACCCGTGACACATTTCAGGACGTTGACGTGTACCAACTGCCAAGAGCTGAGGACATTGACTCGTATTTTGCCCATTTCACACACCCGTATCTGTTTAAATGTTCTAACACCCGGAACAAGGGAGAATGAGGGATTGGGAGGATTAAAAGTATAAGAGGAGAAAGAATAGAGACTTACACTACAAATGATGATGATGATGTGTTTTTAACAGTTTGCGAGTTGCGAGTTGGCGAGAGAGGTTGGGTTGTGATCATTTTTTTTTGTTAGAGTTTTGCTAACTTATCGACCACTGCCTTAGTTGCGTAATCAGTAAACATATACGAGTCATTTCTAATGGCGGTGATTGGTAATAATTATTATTATTACTAATACTACTACTCCTGCTACGCTACTGCTATTGCTATGGATGCTTGCTATGGCTACTCGCTATTCTATTGCTACTGCTATGCTCTGCGCTTACCTGCTACTGCTACTGCACTGCTACTACTACTACTTAATATCTACTACTACTCTACTACTATACTACTACTTATACTATACTACTAATACTAATACTTAATACTAACTAATATTACTATACTATTACTATTACTATTACTATTACTATTACTATTACTATTACTATTACTATTACTATTACTATTACTATTACTATTACTATTACTATTACTACTACTATTACTACTACTATTACTACTACTACTATTATTATTATTATTATGAAAACGTTACAAACTTAACAAGATACTTAGAAAAAACAAGTGAACTATAAGAAGTTGGAGGGTAGCCGAGATACAATCTGGGCCCTCACTCCTCTAACAATAGCGAACCCAATCCTACTGAATATGTGGGCAGCTGCCCGTGCCCTAATGTCCTGAGCCCTGGAGTAAGTCTGAACCCGCTTCTACAACGAAACAACCCCTTTCTCTAATTCCCCTAAAGAAGAGAAGGAAAAAGGAAAGAAACCATAACCCAAAGCCTTACAACGCGCCACATATTTATCCTGCTTTCGCCGTGCTGCAGCCGCCACGATCCGATTCGGAACGAAGTCAGACAATCTAGACTGCGTCATAGGGGAAGACCTAGTCAGGTCAACACGCACATCTAGACCGCCATCCCATGAATAAAGCAAGATAACTGCAAGACGAAGAGCTCCATCGCTCGCACTAAACAACCCAACATCAATCTCCTTGCGAGCAGAAATCCCCGACCGATAGCAAATATCTAATAGGGTATTACGAATGACATTATATGTAGATGTTTAATACCCACAATCCCAGAACAAGACACGGCATGATCCTCGAAAATATCGCCATCGAAAACCCGAGAGCAAGCAGAACACGGCGCTGAAACGGAGAACAATGGAATACCCAACCGATAGCAAAGAACTGAACGATAAGTCTTACCGTTCATAGATTGGCCTAATCCCGAGATCGGAATGGCTCGCACCAAGCTGAAGAGAGATCCCCCTACTAAGATTTCCAAAGGGCAACCTGACGTGAAGACAAGGAGAAGTGGATTCCGCATCAATAGTAACCTTCGTGAAATATATGTTTGCCAATTTCTTCAGGAGTGTGTCGGCAGCGATTTCACTAAGGTTACACATAAGGTAGGTCTCCACAAACCCATTGAAAAGACCAAGAGCATCATCAAAGGCCGATCCCAGACCAACCACACCAGAAAGCCGAAGAAGCGAATCATGTAAACCAGCAGACTACAAACGGGATGCAAGAAAAGCATAATGCCGAACATCACCAGCTGAATAAACACACAATCCTCCATAACAAAAAGGCAAGGTTGTAAGACGCCATTGTCAGTCACCAGACCCAAGTCCCGAAGCAGTCACGATACGCTCGAAAGAAGCCCGAAGAGCCACATCTAAGGATAATTGGGCCGCCTAAAAAAGAGGAGGCGGACATGTACGCATTGCAAAGTAGAGCTTAGAAACTCAAATACACGGACGAAGAAGCAGCAACTCACACAGGGGATTATTAAGCTTAGCCACAGCATCCATCAACACAACTGTCTTTGACACACGTTGCAAAACCAACTCCTTACAAAAAGAGAAATCCGTACTAACGGGACCACCAAGCAACTTAACACCACACGCAGGACGAGCAATATTTGAAGGGAAGACACCCTCGAGATGACTACGTGGGTCCTCCGAAGGCCAGTAAACCTCCATCTTCTCAACATTGACATGGAGACCTAAATGAGGACCCTCCTCCAAAATCAACTCTAAGACCTTTCCAACCACCAAAGTATCACCAACGATAGTGCCATCGTCCAAGCACCAATCCTGAAGACATAAATCAAAGGAGTCCTTGATTCGACACACCAATGGATGTAGAACCAAAGAAAAAAGCAAAGGGCCGAGAGGGTCACCCTGCTGCACACCTTGAGAAGACCACAAGGTATGCTCCCTATAATACAGCCGCGGAGGAGAAGAGTAGCAGAATTCAACCCAACGCGAAAGAGCAGGACAATGTAGTCGAACCTTACGCAAAAAAGCCGATCGATCAACCAAATTGTCCACATTCTGAAAATCCACCAATAACATAGAGAGGCCGACATCAGCCCCACAAGCCTCAATCAAACGATTGACAGCATGGAGAATGGCCTCGCCTCCTGCTGGAACCCCAACACCAAACTGAAGACCTCCTAAGTAGTTTCCTAAACGCGGGCCAACCATAGCAACACCGACCTTAGAAATAAGGCGCCTCCAAATAGTGCCTATCGCAATAGGCCGAATACCACCACCAGGCTTAACAAGTGGCGTAAGAGGAGCACTAGCAATATATCCTCCAAGCTCAGCAGGACACTTTCCAGCAAGAAAGAGATTAACAACATGAGTAATAGCATCTACCAACTCATCTGAAACAGCTACAACAGCACCACCCAAGCAATCCAAAAGGTGTTGAGCACGCCTTCCATCCCTACCGCACGAAGTACCACGCGGAAAGACCCTAATCTGCTCCAACACAACAGTAGAAGAAGCAATAAGGTGGTGATCAACAGGGATATCCGGTAAGGTGGGGACCGGAAAGGAAGGTTGCTTTGCTTGCAAATCCGCCAAAGTAGCATCATTGTAAGGGGCAAGACCAGAAGACGAAAGAACTCTAACGGCAGTAGTATAGTGCCCATAAGAAATCTTTCTCTTGCATTGCTGAATACTACGCTCCGCCAAATCATAGTCGTCGTCAACATCCAACAAAGGGGGAGACACACTAGCCAACGAGTCTATGATAAGTTGCTCAAAACCACCGGGCTCACCTCAAGAACGAATAGCAGAGCTAATATTCTCTTCCTGTCGTCGTTGCCTAACACCAGAGGAACACTCACGATTACTTCGTGGAGTAAAAGTCTTAAGGACACAAAGAGGTAACACGAGCAACTGAACCCAACAAGTGATGTCATCTGGTCTGGAAATCACCTTATCAAGCGCCCCTTTGAGAACACGTGAAAAACCCAAGTGACATTTGGGAGGGATGGATTTCACTGAACGCAAACGCTTAAATCCAGAAGAGCAACATCAAAAGAAAAATGACGATCACGAGGCGCATCAGAAGTAGACAGCTTGGAAGTAGGAGCTAGTGGTTTTTGAATACCGCAGAGAATAAACCGAATAATACCATCCCTAGAATCAGGAGGGTCCACGAAAATAGTACTAGAACAATTGCGATGCCGACACCTCATACGATGAGTATGTGTCTTAAAACAATCTCCACAAAGACATATTCCCATACGACGAAAGGTCACCTGAGCCGTAGAATAAACCTGTAAATTGGTAGCAAGAGAATGTCTCGTAACATCCTGTACACCAATGCAACAATGACGATCCCGTAAGTGAGTGATCAGAGAACCCCTCACCAAACCATGCCCACCTCCATCTTGGCACCCGCTAAGGCCCACAAAAGGACAATGAAACTTCTCTACAAAAGCTGCCATAAGAAAGCACTTCAAGAACCGTGGAGTATGTCGTAAAGGAATATAAAACCAAAAGGCCACAAGAGTCCAAACGCGAACAAAAAAAAGAATAAAGAATGTATCACTAGTAAAAAGGTACAGTACACAAAACCAATCCCCTGTAAAAAGAAGTCAACCACCACGAAGTTAAGGGAAACCCACGCAGAACAATAACCAACCGAACACACGAGAAGCCACGCCGTATTGCCACGCCAAAATTGATTAGAGGCACCCCGAAACAGGCTGCCAAACGGACCCCGGCCCCTAAAACCCGCACCAGAGTAGCCCCCAAAACAACCAAAATGCGCCACAAAAGGCCCCCTAAAAGAGCCCCCTAAAACAACCCTAAGCAACACCAAAACCGATCAACAAGCAACCAGAAAAAGGCAGAAAACAGACCTGGTCAAACGTACCACTAACGGCCCAAAACGCACCACAAACGCAGCAAGAAACCCTCCCCGAAACTGCAAAAAGCGTTGCCCGAAAGAGAGAGAAAACAACCTGGAGAACAGCATCGAGAGAACCCACCTGATTCGGCTTGAGAAACTGTCAAATAACAGTGCAAAAAGGCGTCGGAAAGCTGCCTGAGAAACCACCAATCACGCCTGAAGTCCGCTGCTCGAAACACGCCAATACCCTTCTGAAAAAGCCCCTAAACCATCCTGAAAAATGAGGCCAAGGCCGCCAGCATAACCCCACACATCCAACGCTACTGCCGCTGATGAAGCCGATGAACCACTTGGGAAGAATATGCCTGAAGAACCCGCCTGAACCAACCGTGGAAGATGTTATTATTATTATTATTATTATTATTATTATTATTATTATTATTATAAACACCAAAATGTGGTAAGTGTTACAAGCAACAAAAAAGGACAAGTGATCTACAAGAAGTTGGAGGGGAGCCGAGATACAATCTGGGCCCCCACTCCTCTAGCAATAGAGAAGCCTATCCGACTGAAGATGTGAGCAGCTGCACGTGCCCCAATGTCCTGGGCCCTGGAGAACGTCTGAATCCGCTTGAGAAGCGCAACAGCTCCCTTATCTAATTCCCCAAAAGAAGAGAAGGAAAAAGGAAGGAAACCATATCCAATTGTCCTACAACGCGCCATAATCTTCTCCGCTTCGCTGAGCTGCTACGCACCATACGACCAGGAACGATAGTCAGCACCAGATTACGCGTCAAGGAGAAGAACGTCAGATCAACACACACATCCAAGCCGTATCCAAGAATAGAGCAAAACATCCGACGGTCGAAGAGCCCGTGATCCATAGTCAAACCCAACATTCCTCCTTACGAGCAGTAATCCAGAAGATAACATGTCAAGAAGAGTATCGGGGACAACATTGTGACGGTGTTGATACCCATCACCTCAGCAAGGAAACAGCGTTGTCCCCAAAAATATCTCCAAATCAAAAACCCGCGAGCAAGCAGAAAGGAGCGAAACGGAGAATAAAAGGAACACCAACCGATAGAAAGAGCAGAACGATAAGTCTTACCAGTCCCACGATCTGGCCAAACCAGATATGGAACCACCGTAGAAGCAGAAGCTGATCCTGTTTGAGATTCCACAAGGCACCTGACGGGTTAGACAAGGAGTAAGTGGAATGAGCGATGCAGTAACTTGTGATACAATGTGCAGTTTTCTTATGACTTTGGGGAGCGATCTACTAGGGTTACCATAAAGGTCACTAGGATTTTATTAATTATTATTATTATATTATTATTATTATTATTATTATTATTATTATTATAGTTGCATCACTATTTCTATAATAATAACTTTGTAGTCGTTCCTTACAACTTTACAAGTTATTTTGTTATTAAATTGATTGTCAAATTTCTTGCGCCATTTTTTTGTTGTTTCTTGTCCATTTCTTTCTTACGTTTTTCATCAAACATATCACAATCTATACTAGGTTCGACATTTATTCCTTCTGAGACTGATTTAACTAAACTAGCTCATACAATTTAATGAAATTATGTAATGTAAATGTAGTCACCATGATACTCAGTTGATATTCTAAATCCATTCACGACATGTAATAGAATATTTTCCGCCACCTAAGATTCAATGCTTAATTTCCCTCCAACAATTTTATGAGCCAACAAATTTCACTACAACAAAAGGAGTGTCATAGCGACACTTTTATCTCGACACTTTTTAAAGTGTCTAGCCTACTCTATTTTTATCTTTCTAGACATTTTACACTACAATTTTCAGTGTCGAAATTTCTTAAAATGTTAGATCTAATTAAAAGTTCCTTAACACTATGGTAATCCTTATCTTTATCCTCAAATTGATTTGGCTATTTTGACCCTCTCTTTTGCCGGCCCTATCATACACATACTCCCACTCTTTTTTCTCGACATTTTCTCTTTCTTGTTTCCTTCCTTCTTTTCCTTTCATCGACATCCTCTTTCTCTTTGTTCTATGTTCTTTTTTCCGTCTCCTTCGACATCCTCTTTCTCTCTTTGCTCGAATTTTAGGGTTTCAAATTCTTAGGTTTTGTTGAATTTGGGTGTCAATAACAGATTGTTGTTCCTGGGTTTAGGGTTTCTATGTTGATGGAGATGGTTTCTATATCCCCTCTATCTCTTGCTACGCTACTTTGTTGTTACATTGCGGTCGCAATAGATGCCGCTATTTTTGTTGTGTGGTTACTACGTTGTGGTTGCTTTTAATACCATTGTTAGGGTTTCGTTTTTATAAGGTATTCTTCTTCTTCTTCTCTCCTCTTCTTCCCCCTAATTTTGTTTAGAATTGTTTATGTATATGTAATTTGTTCTGGTTTTGTTGAAATCCTGAGTTTCCTTGGATTTTTGTTAGAGTTTAGAGGGTCAGTATAATTTGTGTTGGTTTCGATCATTAATTCCGGTAATTTGTTTGAGTTTAGAAGATTTGAAAGGAAATTCTTTGATTATTGTTTTTAAAAGTTTAATTTGATTCTAGAAATGGGATTTAACATATTAATTTAATCACTTTGAGGCACATATATTGTTCTTCAAGGTGAATCTTGTGTTTAAATTTTGTGTGAATTGGTGATGAATTTTGTTTAATCTGATTATAACTCCAATATCCTAATGAAGGGATTTCGTTTTCTTCGTAGATTTAATTCAAACGATTCTCACTATAGCAGCTTTGGTAATGAATTTTGTTTTTGGGTTTTGAAGTGATTGGACTCATGGCTTTGGTAATTAGGCAGTTTTTGTTGGGTGATTTTTTTATTTTAATTTCAATGTGATATTAATTTATATGATCTGATTGGGTTTTCATTTAATTGAAATAATGTGTGTTCCTGGGCATTTTTTGTTGAGGGATGTTTATGATGATATGACGCTAGATGGAATTCATCCTACAAGAGATACTTTTTTTACAAGGTTTATTTGTTGATGATTTTTTATTTTTATGTTTATATACATTTTTTTGTGGGGAAAAGGGGTGTTTATGATGATATGACGCTAGTTGATGCTATAGAGATCGACATAACTTGTAGTTATTATAGAGACATGGGGAGTTCGTTCGTTGCACTTAGTGTGATGTCAAGAATCATGTTCTTAACATCTAAACAAGATTTCATGTATATGATTAATGAGTATTATACGGGGGTTGGGGCGTCAGCGGGCCGGATCAGATCCAGTCCCTCTACCCTGCGGGGTATAGTCTCGGTGAGACACCGTATTACGAAGAATTAAATTCTTGCTATTTTGCATAGTGAGAGTATGCTGTCATCGAGGACTGTGGATATTCGAAATCAAATAGAGGAAGTCTCCACCACACTTCTTTCAGGAAGTTGCAAAACTCTTTTTAAGCCTTGTCTATAATTGTATAAAGTAAGGCGAAAGACTCCATGTCTGGTCGTCTACCAAGTCTGGATTAGGGGACAAGGGTAAGGACGAAGTAGTGCACAACAACCCCCCTCCCGCATCTAGCGACCTCTACTCGGTCTCATTGCAAATTCACCAACTGTAATATCAAACAATACTGATTTCTATATTGATCCTTAGTAGTTACTAGGCGAGTTATTTAATGCATTTAAAGACTATTAATTGTTGTCGTTTTGAATTAGGTCAAGATTCAAGCATCCTAAACCGTTTATCCATGATTATCTTATTAGGCGTGACAACCAATTAATAGGTCTTTAATTATCAAGAAACAATGGTGGTTGGAAGAATACGTACAAGAATAAGCATTAGAATTTACAAGAGGGAAGAACAAGGTGACTTACCTAGAATCGCTATCCAAGATAAGACAAAACAAAGGCAAACGTTAGATTTTTAAATTGAATCGCCTTGCTAATTGCCAATTACACAAAGAAAACAAATAGAAAAGTTAGCAATGACAATAATATTGAAATTTGATTGAAAATAAGAAAAGGAAGAAATTATTTACATGTTAATTGATGTTGTATAATTGATTAATCGCCGACCGAACGCACCGATCGATTTTATTTTGGTCGGTAATATCGACTATTACCGACTGCCTTCAGTCGGTGGAGTTTTATCGACTGAAATAAAGTAGGTCGGTATTACCGACCGGTTTTGTGGTCAGTAGCCTTTAAGCATCCAAGTCTGAGGTAGAAAAGTTTCCGCCAATTTTACCGACCGAAAATCCGGTCGGTGGTAAAATATTTATTTATTTTTTTTTTAAAAACTGGCTTTTTACCACTCGACTTACCCACAATTCAAGTTCATTTTTTTTCAAACGACTCTTTTCTCTCACTCGATCCTCTCACACAAACCCTCCTCTCACTCACACCATCGGGACCGGCGAAAGTACACCGGCAGCGACGCCGACGCTCCTCTCACGCCGTTCTTTCTCTTTCTCTCTCACTCTGTCACCGCGCTCGTTCTTTCTTTCTCTAACTGCCCTGCGCCGCCTCTCATTCTCTCTCTTTCTCTTTATCTCTCGCTCCTCGCCGCGACCCACCCACTGCTCGGAGCCCAAACCCTCGCCGGCGACCTTGTCTTCACTCGCGTCCACCAAAGCATTACTGATGCCTATACATACAAATATTCTCTCTCATACTCCACGCTTTCCTCTTCCTCGCGTTTTCCTGGCAATCTTTCAGGCTAGATCTACTCTTCTCAGGTTAGATATTTCAATTTCACTTTCATTAAATCAATTTTTAGTTTAATTATCCGCCATTTCTTCGTTTTCGACTTTAGTTAGGGTTTTTCTTCGATTTTTTTTGCATTTTGATTCGGTTTTGTATCAAAGTACGTGTCTAAGGTGGTGAAGTCTGGTGGAATTATCTCCATTGTTGTTCGTGGAAGCCTGAAAGGGTACCTTGGAAACCCTCGAAACCGCATCGTTCAATTTTAGAAGCCCTGACATGAAATCCTTGAGCAAAGTGCGAGGAATGGGTTAGCAAACACATGAATCATGTTTTTCCTGCTTAATTTTGTTTTTCCTGTTCATTTGTTTGGATTGAATTCAATTTTTGGTATTATGCGACTTG
>SNQN01008890.1:12260-27359 GCA_008642245.1 Bassia scoparia | reverse complement strand
TCGACTTAATTAGCGACACTTAACCGACCACAAACGGTCGCGAAATTTGCGACCGAGAGACAGAAAATCCGCTATTAGCGACCGATAATCCGGTCGCTAAACCCTATTGATTGGGCGCATGGGATTTTGGTTTCCCTGCGCATGTGAAAAAATTTAGGCACGAATTTTCGGTCCGTATAGCGACGAGTAAATATCGGTCGCTATTAGCGACGAATTCGGTGCTAATTTTTATTTTTCAAAAAAAAATAAAACTTTGTTAACCCATACGACCACTCCCATACCTCAATTTCATCAATTCGAGACCACTCTGCCCTCTTTCGTTTATCTCCTCTAAACCCTCCTCACTCAACCCTACACCCTCGTCATCACCTTACTCACGCGACCTCACCCGCGGCAACCTTCTCCCGGCCCTGCGACATCCCGCTTCGTTCTCTTTCCCCCTTTCTCTTTTCCTCTTTCTCTTTTCTTCTATTCCCCTCTCTCGTGCCCTTGGCTACTACGCCGCCCTCACCGTACTGCGCCGCGTCCTTCTCTCGTGTTTGCTGTGCGCCGCGGTATGCTTTTTCTCACGTTCTCTCTCTTCGTCTCGCTTGTCGTTGCTGCTACGCGAGCTGCAGTGCTGCTGCCCAATTTTGTTAGGTTTCGGTTTTCTTGCTCGTATAGTGGTATGAGTTCAATCCTTTTTTTTTTCGATTTTCTCAATTAGTTTAATTTTAGGGTTATTTTAACTTTTTTTTGTTTCAAAAATCAGAATTGGGTTTTGGCATTTTGAATTAGCACGAATTTTGGACGAATTTTTGGGTTTGGAGTTATTTTCACAATCACTTAGGTATTTCCTCATCCCTTAAATTAACTTTAAATTTTTCAGTTTTAAATCTTGAATTAATTGGTGAATTATGACTAATTTTGGGTACGTTTGGCATTTTAAGCTTGAAATTTGGATATTAGTAAGTATTTCAAATACTGATGTATTGTATGTATTAGTGTATATATTTATTGTCAATATTTATGTATTTGTTAGATGATTTTGTATGTATTTAAGACGTTATTTATGTATTTGTTTTACAATCATTATATGTATGTATATATTATGTATGTATTTAGACTGTATTTATGTATGTATGTTTTTAAGCTCAACAATTTTGCACGTCAACTAATTATTAATTATTATTATTATTATTCAAATATCAGAGTAGACAATTGATTATCATATTTATAGAGGGACTATGTTCAATCAAGCATGCTTAGGCTGTAAAGAAACAAAAGAATGCTCATAAAAGCAATTAGTCTAACTACTTCAATAATTATGACAACATACTTTTATCGAGTGATTAACGATTAATTTAATCGATAATAGACGCGCCATTTAATTAAAATATGTACAGTTCAAATAATTAAGATTTATATATAATTAAGTGTGGCTAGAATGAATTGACACCTACAAAAATTATTAACTCTTCAAAACCATAACAAAGAAAATAATTGTGTAAAGCTAGGTAATTTGCTCCAATCCACATGTTAGATAAGATATTTTGATGAGATATGTATAATTAATAGAGTTGAACCAAACTTAATATATGTGAAATGGAGGATCTTCTAAATCAATTAAGTATATTATTCTGTTAGTTACTTGAACACCATACATTTTTGAAACTATTTAAAATCTAGTTCTATCATTCCATCTCAAAGTGTTTTTTTTAAAAGAAATTATAAAAAGAGTTTCATATTAGTGGACTCGTGCAAGCTTTATAATCATGCAAATTACATGCATAGTCCTATAATTCATTAAGACAGTGAATGAAACCACATACAAGTTAAGATTTTGTTTGGATTATTTGTTTGTTTATTTGCTGGTGTTTTTGTTGTTTGTATATCAACTAGTGGCTCAAGTTAAGATGGATTTTTTGGACTTTCATGATCATGCTTATCTTTATATAAGTTTCGTAATAAAGAAGTACTTTTACATACGTATGTGAATATGTAGTTATCGTGAGATTTTAGTTTAGAAGATTAGCCTATATCTACATGTTAATTAGATTGAGTAAGTGGTTTGAGTTTTTGAATCTCACTAATGTCGTTTGAATCACATGAAAGGCTTTAAGAGTTAAAATAAGATAGGAGTGAAACATTGAATATATAATTGAATGCTTAACATGATTTTTTTAATGTCTTAGAGCTTATCGAAATGAAAGAAAGGTAGTGGATGTACAATAGATGCACAAACTTATACTTCGGGATGGTTCGTCGAGGGGTTAATGAGTTTGTTGCTTCGTCAGAGCACCGAGCTCAATCGTGGGACAAAATAAGATGTCCGTGTGCTAGGTGTAAAAATAAAGTTTTTGGATGCGCCGAGTTAAAGGTACATTTGTATAGAAGGGGTCATGGATCATTACTATGAATGGTTATGTCAGGTGAAAGGGCGAGTATAGGGTCCAGTCGTCTCCTATTGAGTCAAATCCTTACCGAGAAATGGTTGTCGATGCTCTTGGAACAACATGGACCAATCACTTCTTGAGAGGCAGGTTCGACAGAAGAGAACCAATCCGGAAGCAATGTTCTTCGAGATGATTAAGACAGCGAGCAGCGTTGTATGATGGGAGCAACATCTCGGTGTTGGAGATGGCTTCTGAATGATCAATTGAAATCCGAGTACACTTCGCACAGGTGCGTAGATGGTTTCGGGTCATTGTTGAGTGATGCACATCCCAAACACCCAAAAACAAAGTTTACACCTACTACGACACCAAAAAGTATACTAAGGATTAGAGCTTCTCACGAGAGATACCATCATGCCCAATGGATGTATGCGGTATTGGAAGGACGATGTCGAGCTTGATAAGTGTCGTCATTGCGCGTCGAATGATACAGAATCTTACGACGGCGTTTTGTCCCAAGCTTTCTGTGTAATTTCAATAACACACGATTGCAAAGGATGTTTTGCCACCAAAACATGCCGAGTCGATGACATGGCATTATGAACATCGCCGAGGGCAAGGGAAATGGCTCACCCAACTGCAGCAAAGCTTGGAAGCACTTCGCACGACCTTTCACTTTGCATCCGAGACCGAAATGTTAGACTTTGTTGTGACGGATGGTTTTTCGTTTTTGGAAAGTTTGGAAAGCATACTCTTGTTGGCCTATCTCACTTACACTTACACATGTCACCGGACATGTGCATGAAAAAACCATTTTTTCCTTTCCTTGGTTATTCCCGGGCCCAAAATCCGAAGAACACTTGATATCTACATGCAACCTTTGCATTGATTGAGCGAAGCAGCTGTGTCGGTTGGGTCTTGACTTATGATCTCAAAGAAGCAAAATTTCAATCTTCGCGCAGCCGTATTGTGGACTATCAGTGACTTTCCAACAATGGTATGTTGTCAGGTTGGAGTCCGTTTGGCTTTAAGCATGTCCATTTGCATGGAGAAAGTTAGGCTTTGGCTAACCATGGAGGCAAAGTGTCATGGTTTGATTCCTCGTCAGTTTTTAGATTCGACCACCCTTTCCGGAAGAATAAGACAGCTTTTGTAAGAATAGATGGAAAATGACTCGCGCTTCATATCATGTCAGGTGAGGAACTTTGGGGATTGTGAAGGACTTACCGAGAGTAACAGATGGTCCTGATGCTTGAAGATTGAAAGAAGAAAATGGGATGGGATAAGCAATCTTGTTTGTGGGGCCTACCATATTGGAAGGATTGCTGCTTCGGCACAACTTAGATGTCATTGCATATTGAGAAAAACTTCTTTCTCGAGCAGATCAACCGTCAGGCGTGAAAACGAAACGTCTGACACTGTGAGTCGAGAGAGACATAAACGTTTTTGTAGCGCCGAGAGTTAAAGTCATTGATGAATGTAATGTATAGAGTTGATGCCTAAGGCACCTTTCGCACTTGACAAAGAGAGAAGAAGGTTTATGTGAATGAATTCGAGAATTAGAGTTCCTGCGGGTAATGCTTCGAACTTGAGCCGGTGTTGATAAAATAGGCTTCAGTGATGAAAAGTCACGATTTATCAAATGGTTTAATGGCGCGTTGTTGCCTTTTGCTAGAGAGTGCGCTCCCCTTCATAATTGTGAAGCAATAAATGAAATGTGTCGAAATTCTCTGACTTGTGTGCTCCCACTATCACGTTGAGTGAGATGAGCGCTACAATAACAACATTGTGGATCTCTATTGCAGTTGAAGAAAATTTTTCCCTTCTTCTTACTCCAGGAGCACTTGCCGGTTAACTTGCCTCACGAAGGCTATATGGGCGGTCCTTGTTCAATACAGAATGGATGTACCATTTCGAACGGGTTATGTTTATCATATACACGCACCGTTTTGTCTATCTGAGAGAATGTGACTCTACTTCCTCATGTGTCCTTTATTCGCCAGGTTCCTCCACTTAACACTATTTAAAGTGGGAGGCAGGGTCGAGGTTCTTATGCAAATGCATACTCGCTGGAAGAGATATCCACTTTTTGCTCGCAGTACTTTCGTCAGGGGTGATACAAAATCGAGACTGGGTCAGGAAATGAATACCCTGTGTGGAGCAATCAATCAGCCCTCCTGACAGTGGCACTGTCCCTGACATTGTTTAGGAGGCATTTGTGGTTCGCCAGGTACGAAATGGCGTAAACGTTGGTTAGTCTTCCAGACGGAGACGAACGAGACCATAATGTACCCTCTCTTGTGATGGTGTGGCCATACTAAGTGACATCTGAAGCCGTAATTTTCTTAGTTTAACTATCTTATTTAGACTTAACAAGATATTGCAGCCGATTAGGTGATCGAATCATTGCTGCCATAATAATTACGGCAATTGAGGATCACATAGTGCAGTCAATTCCTACCTCAGAGGGACATGACGTTTGGATCCAATGCGAATTCCCAATAACCTGCAATGGTTAAACCAGCCACAGTGAGAGTCCCAATCGCTACATCCCCACTTTTTTAATTACATCCTTCATTTTATTTACTACACAACTCACCATTAGGTTGTGCGGCCACACTCTCCGCTGAATGTCCCGAGTTTGATGGCCCCTCGAACCACGTGACCCTTGGACTCATTCTCAATGGGTACATTTTCCCAACCAAAGCCTATGGTAAGGACCAGTCACAACATGACTTCGGATGTGTGTTTGAGCGTCCCAGAGGGGTGATCTTCCACGTTCGCACAGAAGGTTATAACCATTGTTTCTTAACATTATGAACATGATAACCAACGATACTTGATCAATGCACATTGTTTGAATTGTGACAAAAGGATGAATGTTCATGAGGTGGTATAACACTTGTAGAGTCAATCACTAAAGGCCTCCCTTGGTACGACCTCTTGTTGTGTTATCAAGCCACTCACAGGCGTTTATGCACTTATCCTAGCTTAGAGGGACGTCCCAGTGTGGGCTTGTTGTTAAGACAGCGTCAGGTTGTGCCAATTGAATGGAAATCAGTGTTCTGGAGGATCCCTTGTCCTTCTCCCACGTAGATTTATAAGGTCTAAGTGTGCGTTCACCCTCTCCTTTGACTAACTAGGGGTATTTGAAACTATTTCTCCGTCGTGTATGAAACTCAGTATACTGTCTCTCGTCATCTTAATCAACTATCCTAAGGTCCTATCTGAAGAGTGTATATAACCTATAAGTATGCGTTTGGATTGAAATAACGTAATAGTGCGCATATATATTGATGGATCTGCCATAATTACAGTATCGAAAAGTAATAAATTACTCGAATAAACCTAAGTATCTATTTGGTGACTGTGCTATGAGCATATCTGCCTAGTGATGTGTTGTCGATTTTAGAAATGCCAGAAATATATGGAGGAGCTTAAAGAGCAAAACCCTTAGTCCACAGTAATGATAGTGGATTCTATAGTGTGAACATTATGGAGTTATGTTGGTAACCGGAATCCCGATGATGACGGAATGTAATACTGACCTGGTTTGTTCCGTTGAGGATATAATATATTAAGTAACTTCGTCGAAATTTAATATTTTAGTATCGTTCTATATGTCCTGCTAGCTAAAAATGTTAAAAATCTTGAAACATAACACATTTTAACTGTATAGTATACTGGATAAAATGTAATATACAGGAACTTCAAAGATCTAAGTCAAATGTTTCAATTTCTAATGAGTAAGGGAGAATATTGTTTAACCTAGTTGATGAAATGTGCTATACACTAGTACAGAGAAATTTAGCAAATTAGAAATTCTCGTACCTTGTTTGAGGCCGTATTCCTGTTATATTAATAAGTTATACCGTGTCTAGATATTAGTATAGTTTTCTGAGAAAACAGTTTCTAAAGCCATGGATGCATAAGATGAAGCGTCCATCAAAGATATCCTACCAGAGAACAGATAATTTACTCCAGAAGTTTCGAGTCTCCAATAGGGATCCTCGTAAACGTTGATAGGATAGAATGTAAAGGATATAGACTAATCTAAGACGAATGCAGTATAGCAAAAAAGCAAATGAAGCCGAAAGTCCAGCCTATCTAGCAATCACAACTGGGCCTCCAAGACACACCACCCCATACGAGCCCAGAAGAATGCCAATATAGATGAAGTTGCTTGCAAACCCAGCAAAACCTGACCAGTGTAGAGAGACGTAATTAAAGGACAGCAGGCAAACCTGTCACAGCGTAGTAAACAGCAACCGTAAGAAACGCATAAGTCCATCAAATATGCCTCAAAGCAAATGCAGATGTTTCGCTCCCTGTCCACAACGAAGAGATGAAAGGCAGCAGTATTAATCTCTGCTATCCAGAATCACTCACAAGTAATGAGCATCAACTGTATCATCCCATTCCATCCGATTAAACACCAGGTCCAAGCAGACTGAAACAAAGCGCAGCCCAGAATTTTTCGAACACGCCTGCGCCCTAGGAACCACCAGATTATCAGACGGACACCGAGATGAGGGTACACAACAATAATGCATCTCAATTGAGAACCGAAACAACTGTCTGGATATGATTAAGCCTAGAGTAGTGAGTCTGGTCTCGGTTCGTGAGTAAGAAGAACCCCCGCTAAATAGACAAGATAGTGGGATGCATAGGACTTACCACGATATCTGGATAAATAGATCATTATTAATATAGCTTTATTGTGTATGTTTTCCATTATTTGTTCGGAATATTTTGTTAGTGTGATTCTCTGTATAACTTATGTTTGAGTTAGAATTTATTTTGGCGTTAATTTTTTGAGCACTAAAAAATGGTCTTCCGAATTGATAATAGTAGTTGGTAGATCTATGGTCTAGGTACATTTGATTTAGCGGATTTGTCCTAGGATAAATATTTTCTAGATGTTTCGCGGTTCTATTGGTTGAGCCATTTTTCAGCTTTAGTGATTCCTTTAGTCCAAATACCTATTATCAAGTTATGTCTTAGCAACCAGTAATATGTTTCTACGATATTATTTTATATACCCTATACGTTTCCATATGATCAATATTCTTCAAAGCGTAGGTGCCTCCTTTTTATACATTAGTTTGTATTTCCTAACGTATTTAGGTCCTCTGTACTTACCTCACTTGTGAGACAAGTGCCAGTTTATTCTTCATATTACAATTCATCTTTGTATTACATCAGTTACATCCGTAAAACCTGGAGTTTGTGGTTCCCGGTGAACTCCCATCTGATTAGCATACGATTGTCGGTTGTGTTCTTTTAGGTCCTGCTTTCCAGCGTTCTTAGAATTATATCAATGCATCCTTCTCCGAAATTCTGTGTCGTCCGTGGATGTTCGAATGGTTATTTCATTCATTTTTGTCCTACGATTCCAATTCGTTTT
Organism: Bassia scoparia; assembly: GCA_008642245.1. NCBI lineage: Eukaryota > Viridiplantae > Streptophyta > Magnoliopsida > Caryophyllales > Amaranthaceae > Bassia > Bassia scoparia. Next base: position 19,577 of record SNQN01008890.1, on the reverse strand, counting down.
GGCAAAAACGCATTCTTCTCACTGTTTCGTGACTATATTCTTGTGTTATTCATCCGAGAGTCTTCCCGTGATCATTACACTCGTGTCTGTACTAAAGTCTCTACCTTCATGCAGCTCACAGTTACATTACTCACCGTAACCCTCCCCAAGCATCTCTAACCTTCCACGCGAAACCGCCGACATCGACACCCATGAATGTCAAATCGGCAATATCTGCGATGGGGCACGAGGATGTTGACATTCCTAGCATGCCGGTCCATAATCTAGGTACGAGACTTCTAAGAACAGTTCTTTCTAAACCGAACCAACCTCCTGGTTGTTAGAGGAAATCTGGCGATATGGGCGATAAATGAGGTGCTTATAAAAAATCGCATTCTTGAAACTGATTCATGTACACTAAAGATGAGTGTGGTGTGTTAATCCTAGCTACGTTATAAGTCTATGCATCACTTCGGATTTTGTTTGATATATAACCTCAACTATGCTAATTTGTTCCTTGTACAATAATATTAGTCTAAACTAAGATCTTAAATCGTACAAAATTGCATGGTCTAATATATCGAGTACTAGTCTCGAGAATCGAGTTAGATAAGAACGAACTACTATCTCACGTTTATTATTTTGGATGATCCGATCTGTGTTATATATGACATTAGTAGACAACACTATCATGCTACATCTTAACGACTATGCAGATTTTTTATTGCACCGTCCGTTGGAGTAGACACCAACTCCACACGTAGTGTAGCGAGATTAGATATATCGGTAGAAACAGATGATACTTTGCCAAAAACACGCACATTAGCATGAGAAGGAGATCAAAAGATTCGCTTGTACAGCATAATCGCTTCTGCACGAGTCTATGCCAGATCGAAATCCAATATCTTCTCTTTAATCCAGTTTTTATATCCTGTTCCACAACTAACCTCTCAAGAGTACTCGTATTCATTTGTTTATAACCAAAGCAATTCTTAAAAATTAAAGCAGTAAAAATGCTCAGCTCGCTAAACTATATTTATACCTTACATTATTGTTTATGTGATACCAAGACACTGTGCATTTAAATAGAAAGCTGCCGGGACGATTGTACAAACAAACATGACCAAACAGACATAAAATGGTAAGGCCTGAGCAACAGGAAACTCACAGGGAGGAATAATACAGACACTGTCAGAATGAAAGTATTCTGCTTTCCCATGTGCAACTGACAATTCGAACGGCTCTACGTTAAGAGTCGATATAGAGGTCGGAACTCCATTACTACGAACTGGAAGAAGCAATCTTTGCACCTGCCGAAAAAGAAGAACCAAGCCGTAAGGTTATAAGACCTCAGAATCCTTAGAACTTAGAGTATCGGACCCATGTGTAGAAAAGCATGACCGGACTGCGCTCAAAATTGAAATTATTTAATCCATCGGCCCGGACTTCTAACGAAAGTCTTCGGATATTCATAGCCCATGTTGAGCTGCTGCTCTACTAATGTTTCGAGATAAACCAAGTAGACATTCGAGCAATTATTCAATCTTATTCTAGTATGTAAGCAAATGCAAAAATACTAAATGCAGTTATTTTAATATCATCTAAGAATAATGGAATCACGGGTTTTTCTATCTGTTACAGCCTTAGAGTTAATCAGACAGGTGTGAGTCAAAAGGAGAGCAACACAGTCCGAAAAATGCTGCTTGTAACTATACTTGAACATGTTATCAACATACAAGCCAAAAAATGTCGAACAGGTATACGAGAAACACCAGCTTCCACAGGTTTTAGCAAGGAACCCCAGGGTCCTCGGCCGTGTGGTACGTGTGTTTTTCAATATTATTCTTCTTTTCTTTTGATAGGGGTTGCTTTAAGTCTACCGAGTCCTACACAGGTTACAAGCGCTCAGGCAAAACGAGTACAGGCTACTAGTATCCAAACACTTCACAAAACCACGCCTAATTATGCAATCTTCACAGTACACAATAATACTGGGCTTTCTTTTTATAAATTTTCATACATACACACTCTTATGTAATTGCAAATTGAATATCGTCTAATTTATCTAAATCTTAAACAGAGGTCAATTCCCTAAGTACGTAAATTTGCTAAGAATAAACATAAACATCACGGCAAACACATTTGAACATAGAAAATCAAAGTAACACCAACGTAGGGGTTTAAACAATATACCATAGCATTGGTGTGATATGTGATTCTGTACTGAACGATTCTCAACCAAAAGCGAAGTTTCAAATAAAAGACCACACAATAAGACATCCTCGCTTCTGAGCTAGTGAAAATCATTAAAAGGTATATTCATTCAAAAGACACATTGGCCATAATGGACCTAATGGTAAATATACAACAACGGCTCTAAAGCAACTAAAGTCATATAAAACTATAATGATTTTCAAGCTAGGAAAGAATGCTACATAAGATCCTGCTCAACGATCTCAATGTAGAAATCCTGTCTTCTAAGTTAATAGAGGTGCATTTTCGTTGACATTAGTTATCCGTTACGATAATTCCCTCCGTCCGTTACACCTACCTATGCTTCCTTGTGTCACCTGATTGTACCTAAAACTCCGTCCGTTGTTTTAGCTTCCTAGTTCCTTCAGTCTTGAACTTAGTAATTGCGTTTTGCATGTGCATTTAAGCGTCTGTCAAGACCATAGATCATGAGTGCGGCCCGAACCTTAGTCGCGATGTACCACCATAAGTTACAACAAGCTTTCTGATATGAATTTAGTCCTCCCCTAGAAAGCACCTGCTACCATGGTTATAGCTCTCTTCTATAAGCGATTTTAGCTCTCCGCTCATAAAACAGCAGTAGACTCCACGATGATTCTAGAATAATCTTCCTCATTCAAAACTATGCGGATCTCCTTATGTTTCAGCAATCATAAACGTCAGCCCAATTATGTGTTGTTGTGAAGATCACCCTCATATCTTATTCCAATCCGCCCTCCACCTAATTTCTAACACATCAATAGCTCTGAACCGTTTCAGACGATCACAGCTCTATCTTCTTTGTTTTGTAACTCAACTTAAGGCCTTGTCCATCTGTTACAGCTATCAACCAGAACTAAGCCTTCAGAACTTCCTGACACTTTCTTAAGTGAAATAAAAATGCTTGTAACGCCACGACATTCACCTTCCAACTTCGTCCGTTTGAAATCAGAGACTTTATGACAAGGGGAAACCATGGTTGATGAAATATAAAAGCTTGTAAAGCGGCCGGGTGTCGTAATAACCAGTACTAGTCCGGATTAGGTTTGCATAAAACCTGGAATCCCCTACGTTACAGTGCCGGCTTTACGGTAAAACACGTACAATTAGTGATGAACTCGGAATTTTGCTAGAACCTCAATCATAAAATGGACTTTCTTTCACCGCACCTAGTGTGAGTATGCTTGGAATGAACCCTTAATTGTCAATGTTAAAGCTCTTCAACGGAATTGTACCTGGCCTATGTAAAAGTTCAATTCGCGAAATGCTCGAAAAATGGTATATGTCCCGCGAGAGATGCTCAATGTAGGCCCCCAACCTTATTGGATTCGCATATTTGATGTGTCATGGCTGCCGCTTAGATACTGTGGGGATCGAACACAAGTCAAGAACCTGAATTCTTGCTGCTCCTTAGAAAAGAACAAGAAATGATAGGACTTTTTTTGCAAGTTGCAAAGGCCGCCCAACACTCTTTTGAGCATAGAAAGGAAGTATAGAGTTTATTTGTGCACAAAGACACTGACACTGCTGAAGCAAAGCCCCCGCTTGTTGGAGATGAACTGCCCCATAGATGTCAAATAGGCGAACCCCTTTGACTTTAAATTACTGGAAATAGAGAACAATATGGAAACCCTGACTCTATATTGTATTGCAATGTAGAATAGATAAGAGTTTAAATAGATCCATAAGGGGTGTTGTAAGAAATAAAGTGCTAGGGATCTACAAAACAAAAGACTCAATTTGTTGACTAAGGTGACAATGATGAGGAGATTGAAGATGCGTTGGCTAAGTGATGTAGGTTCAAACTCGAGCCTATGTCAAGTTCTCGACTAAGAGAAGCTGTACTTAACTTCAAGATAAAATCAAACCAAACACATGATGATGATATTAAGACCTCTTTGTTTTTTATTAAATACTTAGTGTGATTGCAAACTCTCAGGCCGAATTGAGAGAGCAAACTCCCCCTAAAAACGGCTTATACCAAAAACTAGACACGTGGTTTTCATACCGCCGATCGATAGTTCCCGAAATTCCGAACCTAACGTCGTGTGTGCAACTGTCATGACCTGCCTCATTAAATAGCGTCCTTAGGATACCAATACAACGACTTTGCTCCGGAATAGAAATTGGGCCAAAGCTTATAAGATCGAGTAGGACAATGTCAATAAATCATTTGAAGCGAAGACTTTTTATGATTGTTTAATTATAAGAAGCTTGCGTTGTGGATGTATAGGTGTGAGCTTTTGTGCAAACTTTTTGCTATAATTGCATAATGAAGTCGCCTTATGTCATGATTTGGAACATCTCCCTAGCAAAAAATTAACCCCGCTACCTATTTCCAAGTAGAAACTTATGCCAACTTTACCGGGTGTTCGAAAGAATTGAGTGGCAATTTTAGACTTGTCGTATTCACTCTTTGTTGTGCTTTAAAACGAGATGGTGGTTTTTCTTCCAATTGAATCAGAATTTTTGCTTATAGGGACTATCGTCTTTAACTAATGTCTGTGAATATATTTTTCTAATTCTTTTTGACGTAATGAAATTTTCTAAAAACCATGATTAAACATGTCTTTGGTTTAAATCATAAAGCTTTGGTTTTGTTAAGCTACCGTGTGTGTAGGCAATTACGTTGCCTCTCTTGCAAAAACCCTCAAAGTAGATGCCTAAAGAAAGTGCCCCTTTACCCCGCCCCGCTGATAGGTCCGAAGATTGTAGTGTGAAAGAATCGACCCTTCTTATTCGTCTACATGTTTCGTTGTCGCTAAACGTATCCATAGTAAGAAGATCAATCTACCTAAGGCGTTTTGAAGCTAGGAATTTGAAAGCATGAATCCGTGCCTTTCTAAAGTGATTTTTTCTTAGATTGGTAAAAAATAGAAATACTAGCGACCGATGAAACATCGGTCGCTAAAATCGGTCGCCCGAAGGCAGATTTCTAGTAGTGTACCCATGACCAGAGGGTGTTTAAGTGATAGTAGAACTACTTACTCTAGCAAATACACACTTCGAGCCAGAGTCAATACAAGAATGATTGAGTACTCAACTAACGAACGATAATTGAACTTAGAACGAGAGTATATTATGATAAAATGAAGTGAATGATATAAATTCCAGAAATTTATCTTGTTTCTTGACTACTGTGATATTTTTGCTCCACGAGTCCACAACCTTTTTGCACAAAAACCATTATGTAATTATGGGGAGGGGCTCCAAGTGTAAGTTGAGTGATTGAAACAGAAAAAAATTGCCAATTAAGGAAATCGAGCAAAACTTTTGTGACAAACAAAATTGGAGAACAGGGTAAAGATAATAATAGGTCAGAAGGAGTAATATATGAAGAACTAATCGGTTAAGCCCTTAAATTATATAAGTATGCCTATGGCCCTATACAAATAAATAAATAAATGAGCCAAAAGAATTAGATAGCATAAAACCAGATAAATATCTGGCTGAAAACGTTTGTAAAACACATGGTTCTTACATAAATACAGAATAACACACGATAAACAGTTATACAACCAGTAAGGTTCTCTTGCTAATATTATATGGCTATGAAGTATTGACTATAAATGTGGTAATATGCAATTACGTGCTTGACTAATTAAGCAAACAACTAGCCTAAGTTCTTCAATATCATCTTGCTCCAAACATTAGATCTATGAATAGCTTCCTTCAAACAGATTTCAAACAGATTGAAGTCATTGAACGAAGTTCTAACTTCTATGTTTTTGAATTTTCACTTTATAAGTTTTAAGATAGAAATGCAGCTCTTTGTAATATATATTCCTCCAAACCAAGCATGAATTAGATGTCATATAGCATGCAACATTCGAATATATGATATCCAACGAACAATAACCATCAAACATGAAGCAATCCTAAAATTCACCTAACAATTTTTTTAACAAATTCGAAATTAAACTTACCGATTAATACTTACTTGATTAAGGATGAATAAGAGTAAGTTTACTCAAGAAAGAGACCCCAAAAACACACATTTGATATGATATGCAACGATACACAAGCTCCACAACCCCAAAAACACAAATACAAAATTCAACAAATTCTCACTAACATTTCATTCTGACAATACAAACTCAATTCAAACTAACAAATTAAACTAACAATTAATTCTGATAAATCATAAATCACACCAACAAAAAATAAAAACTAATTAACTTAATTAACAACAAAATTCAAAACATAAAATAGATTAAAAGACAAAGCCAGCGAGGATTGCGGCGTTGCCGGAGTGAAGGTGATGATCAATGCGAGTCCCTGCGAGGCTAAGATGCTGCGATGCTATGCTCCAAACCTCCAAGTTCGCTGCAAGCCTCCGACGTTGCGCTCCAAAGGACCAAGCTTCTAAGCTTGTTGCAACGTTGTGTTGTTGCCGTTACTGAATCCCACCGGCATTGTTGAAGCCCATCGTCGAACAATCTCAATTCTAGCCTTTAGGGTTTTGGTGAGGAGAGGGGATGTTTGAAGTTTGAATTTAGGAGAGAGTGTGGATTTTGGGGATGAGAATACGTGATTGAGGAGAGAGAATATGTTGTGAGGCTTGTTGTTTGGATTTTATTTATTTATTTATTTTAATAAATGTACTCTAAATTAGTAAAGAGATTTCCTATATTACATCTTAGTTTTCTTATGWTTAAGARAACTCTTCTTTAATGAAGCGTTCTCTTAGCATCTGTTCCCTTTGGCYTTTTTTGTAGTAGTGGTCATGCTAAAATCGCCACAAGAGGACAACATAATATTAGCAGTTTGATGTGAGTTCAAAGCGACAAACAACGAAGCAGAGTACRAGGCGTTAATCTTTGGTTTGACTRTGGCAAAGGACATGGGGATTCAGGAGATAAAGGTAAGAAGTGATTCTATGTTAATTGTGAACCAGGTTAAAGGCGAATATAGTGCGAAGGATTTGAAAATGGCTGCGTACTTAGGTGTGGTTAGTTAAGGAGCTAGAGGCGTCTTTTCGGAAGGTCGAAGTTGAACAGGTACGACCCAGAGATCTGAATATGGAAGCAGATGCGTTGGCAAAATTAGGATCATGTTTCAAACCTCAGGGAGAGATTGAAGTCTCGTTGGTTCATCTTCTATCTC
>SNQN01008889.1:0-27369 GCA_008642245.1 Bassia scoparia | reverse complement strand
CTAGTTTGGCACCAATGTTTCGGGCGTCCGTGAATAACCTATATAGGCACGGTGGCGATCCCCTCAATTCGACAACACACCCCAACGCATTCACATGCGGATTCCATGGCTCAATTCCATGACACTYAAGCTGAGGTCACGCCCCCCTAAGGCGGGGCGAAGCCCTACACTAAKAAAACGCAATTGGTTTGATGAAGACGACTTTTAATCTCTTAAAGCTGCATTTCAGAAGGATATTATCAACAAAAAGATGGCGTGTACGAGGAGAGGTCAAGTTGAGATTATTAAATGCCGAAGAGATTACACTTGTTTGTTTGAAGAAAATTGAAGGGCAATAAGACATACATGAAGAAAGAGAAGTGGAAAACACCACAAACACTCTAATGTAGATAGATTAGACAATTTATAAAGCCTTGTTATTTTAGATATTAATTTTTCAAGATGTTTGTCATGACGTGCTACACATTAGGGTTTGAGTCTTTGTTTAGCAATAGTTTTACAAGCTGAGTATGAGTTGCTTGACTAATAATCATTATGTAATCGATCTTTTTAAGTGGTTTGTGATTTTGCACGAGTATTTCTATTCTAGATTTTATAGCGAAGATGTTTGTATGTTTTTCCTAAATTTGAAGTACGTACAAGTTTCAAGTATAGTACTGTATTTTCTTGCAATGTAATTTGTTCATTCCATAATTTGTTTCCGATTTCATAATCTTCTAAATTTATTTGTTTCATATATAATTCCTAATAATTTGATTTTAAATCTTTTTCCTGCTAAATATCCCAATCTATTTACGACCTTTAATTAGACTTAAACGATATGTCTTCTTTCTTGTTACGTACTGTTACGTTCTTGCATGCCATTGATAGATTATTATTTTTTTCGGTAAGTAATTATAAAATAAACAATAGTTGATTCGATAAAGGCATATTGCATGTGGTCTTAAGGGGCAAAMTATACATCGTTTGTATGTACATACCTAATTCTAGGTTGAATTCCTTTGAAAACTGAAAAGTTTTATTTTGCAATGATATATTCATTCATTCGTAATTTCAAACAAATAATCAAATTCATGTGTATGTACCTAGGTTATCTTCAACCGGTTGTGTAATGTATATGCTCGGTCTAAAGCCCTAAGCACGTATGTACATTATATGTTGACTTTCTGGGTGATTTAATAAGAGCATATTATTGCATATACATCATGGATGTACCACGCGTACTGATCTTATGTAATTGCCATCAATTTAAGACGAGTCACTTTAATTCTTTTTTACTCGATCTTTTGTTTTGCGATTATATGTGAAATCAAACTGATCTTACWTGATACAATAATGGAACTACTGTAATTTTAAGTATATTAACAGATTTGCATTTTGTCCGAAATAGAAAAGTAGATTTAATTTCTATAGATTATCATGTTACGAGAATAGACGATTATATGAGAATATATTTGTATTTGTTCACTTATAGTCTTATGTTACGAGAATGGACGAATATCTATCTTGCGCACAATGTTATTACTACTTGCTAACTTAATATTCTCATCGTTCGTTATAAACTTATAAATTGTATTGGTGTTGTTAGAGCTTTCACAGTAGAGATGTGGCTTCTGATTTTTTTTTTTTTTTTTTGACAAGGAGAAACGAGGCTCATCGACCCCACCTAAAACTGATACAATGAAAACTCAGACACAGAACTCTCACATCACTAATAAGTAATCTAATACTATTGTAAAAAAATCCTATCCCCCACTATAGTTTCAACACTTTCTCTTCGTAGACCTTTAAAAACCACGTGGAGTCGAGAGGCGCTGTGCAGGTTTCTAAGTGCTTCATGAACCGCTGCCAAGTCCCTATGTAACTCGCTCTCCCTAGTCACTTTTTGTCATCCAGCTGCGGGACACCCCCTAGGTCAATCACAGTTGTTTGGTTCCACTCCGTATCATTCCCTTCCGCACGCATGCGAGTCGGGCACCTAGTATATTTGAAAGACACCATTGCCGAGTTCTGGCTGTAACACCCCAATAATTCTCCATTTTTACCTGTAAAATAATTAAACTAAAATACGGAGAATCATTGGCATGTCACCGCCACGTCTTAAAACGCTTAGGCTAAAATCACAAATTGCAGCGGAAATCAAGTTAGCGCAAACAGTTCAAATCAAGGTATTAAAATCTCAATAAGTAAAACTCGTTTAACAAGTTGGAACCATTACGGCCCTTATTTGCAAACCAAGGAAAAATCCCTTTTTCTTTTAAAACATAGCAAATCCGAAATATTAAAACGTTCTGAAGAGTCTACGTTACTTATAAAACTATAAAGGTACGTCGGCTCTCCACTCAGACCATCCATCCAAGTCTTAGTTACTTTATTGCTAAACCTGTGAGAAATCTGCTCCCCATAATTTCCAAATGAAATAAGGATCATCACAGGTCCACCAAAAGAAAGAAAGCGTGGACGACAACAAACAACACAAAACACACCATCAGCAAAGCTGCGTACATACAAATTACGAAATCAGAAAACAAACGGACAACATCTCCCCTAAAAACTGGACATACCGAGTTACGACACCTGCTTAAAACAAAAGAAAACCCAACTGTGGTGTTCATAACCACTCAACAACGTCACACGCATTCAACAGATCCCAAATACAGACCAATATCACTACTTATTACATATAACTACTCCAATACAATACAATCCCAAAATATCCACAGCTCCTGTTAACTAGATTGTACCTGCAGATTAATTTACTCAACTCCAACATATGACTCAATATATTTTATTACATTTGTTATGATTTGAGCAATAGACAAGGTTGTCCACATCCCAGACACACGAGGTGCCACAATTCAATCCCAGACACACAAGGTGCCACAGTTCAATCCCAGACACACAAGGTGCCACAGTTCAATCCCAGACACACCAGGTGCCACAGTTCAATCCCAGACACACTAGGTGCCACAGTTCAATTCCAGACACACAAGGTGCCACAGTTCAATTCCCCATGCCTCCCCGTCGGAAGACATCAATGTTCAATAAACCAGATGGCGAACGGGCGCGACTCCGTCACCATAGTTAGATGAGATCTCAAACTAACCCTATTTTAGATAAAATCCGTTTTTCAAAATCAATGTAAAGAGACGCGTTGATCAGACGGCCCTAGGAAGGAAGCGAATGAATCGCAACCCCAACCCCTGATTGTCAATACACTAGACGTGCACAAATCCAGAGTTTTATTGCTCATTCATATTTTATTATTCATGGTTAATTATTTGACAAGATCATATGACTCACAAACACGACCACAATTCACATTGGCATTCCTTTTAACTCTAACCATTCCTTTTTAATAATAAACCTGTTGGACAAGCCAACTACCTCGTCAATAAGACTTGAATACATCCTTTTACCCAATTCATACATCATGTCATGACTGAGTAATAAAATTTCCTCATGAAGCAAGATACACTTAACTTCACTTAAATTCAACCACAATATATATATATATATATATATATATATATATATATATATATATATATATATAAACCAGTTAATTAATGACAAAGATTAATCAACAATCTCCCAAGATCATCCTAGGAACATCCCACATTTCGATATACTTGACTATGACTTCAGTAATTACATTACTCGTGTCTACCAAACAATTCCATGGATGATTCCTATTCATGCTTCTAAGTTCATCAACAACCACAAACATACATAAGATTCAAGGATTTCGCAAGTGGTACGTACCTTGAATAAACGAAAAGTTGAGCCACTTTATAACTCAAAACTCGGCCTCTACGAAGCCTCCTCCTAAACATATAGTAAGATTTGAATCAATACACTTGACTTTAAATTTACAGCAATACTAAGAAGCTTAATAAGCCTCAAAAACCATTCAAATAATATTTTTATTCCTCACAAAACCCCTATTTGATAGTATGAATAATATACTATAGTCTTAGCTTGAAAAATCATGAAAATCTAACTTTTCAATAAGAAATTTCGACACTTTAATTCAGTGAATAATTCTGAAAATTTCCCTTTAATATAAAACCTTTAAAAACTCAAAAACATATGCATACAAGTGGTACAATATATTAAACCATTGATTTTGATGTGAAAACCCATTATTTTCAATACTCATAGCTTCAAAAATATTTATGAAAACCTGAAATTTATTAAAACTTGCATAAATCAAAGTCTAGACTTGCACAAATATATTATAGTTCATAAACAGGCTTAATTCATACCAAAAACATATTTTAGAATCATCAAAACCTCAAAACACTCTTGAAATCAAATCTGAAATTTTGTTTAAACCCTTAAAAACTCAACTTTTAACTTCAATCAATTTAATATATCATAAAACGAGTATTAATCATTCCTTAACCCCTAAAACATGAAAAACCCCAATTAACATCCCTAATTTCACATTCAAACACATTTGAAATTTCCTTTATGTAATTGAAATTAACAACATCATTCATACTATTACAATTCATAAGAAAATCGTATGAAAACAATAGTATAAATAATTTGATTATAAAGGCTTAAGATTAAAAGCAATTGGAAACATGAATTTGCAAGGAAAAGAAGGGAAAACAAGTAAGAGGAAGAGGGAGATGGACCAACGGTGCTGTGGTGATGGCGGTGGTTCACGGCGGCTCAGCAGGTGGCGGCTCGGCGACAGCAGCGACGCAAGGGCAGCAGTGGCAGTCGGCGCAGGTACGGTCTTCTTCCTCCTCTCTCTCTCGTTCTCTTTCTTTTCCCCTTTTCTTTTTTTTTGAAATTAAATAAGTGAATGAGGAGTAAAGTGGCGTGAGGGAAAAATATTAGGGGAAGCCATGACTTAGGTTTAAGATAGATAGGTTTCGAGATTTTTTATTTTTTTTAATTAAAATTAAAATTAAGTAATCATAAAATAAATCTGTTAAAAAAAGATAACTTTTGTAATATATCTATAATTTAAACAAATTATATATTTTTTTGTAAAATATTCGTAATACTCCCTCCGTTTTTTTTTTGTTTTCCAGTTTCTATTTTGGGATGTTTTTAAATAGTTGTTCCAAACCAAACTAAAAATAACTTTTTCACATTTTACTTACTTTATTTACTCTAACATTAATGACTTTCCCCTTTCTAAAGTCAACTTTCATTACTTTACCCAATCTTTTCACCTAAAATTACTATTTTCCATAAAATTTCATTCACACTTTACTCTTTTACCTAACTTATTCAACTTTTTACCCAACTTACTCAATTATTTTATTCAACTCAATCAACTCTTAAAAACCGTTCCATAATGGTATGGAACATCTAAAAAAAACGGAGGGAGTATATTTTTAAGAAAATCTGATTATAATTATCCAAAATTGCGGGGGATTACAATCTACCCCCCTTAAAAGAAGTTTCGTCCCCGAAACTTGTCCCAAAATTTACAATTGTATTGTTGTAAACTAATTATGTCATTGTTAAGGTGCTATCGTGGCCATACTTGGCACAACTTCACACACTCTCATGATGTGTGATTGCAACAAAGTCAAGTAATAACTGGTAAAACAGGTACAAAACAGGCCAAAACTCAGGTAATAATAAACAAAACAGGGAAAAAGCGCGAAACTACATCGCATTCTACCCCCCTTAAAAGAAAAGAGTTACGACCCCGTAACTCACCTCAACGAATAACTCGGGGTACTTCTTTTTCATCTCGTCCTCAGTCTCCCAGGTGGCTTCTTCGTACTCCTGGTTAGACCATAAGACTTTCACCATTTTTATGTCCTTGTTTCGTGTACTACGAACTTTGTGATCAAGTATGCGTACTGGTTTCTCCTCATATGTCAGTGTCTCATCCACTTGGATCGTTTCAGGTTGTAACACATGTGTATCACTCGGCACATACTTTTTGATTTGAGAAATATGGAACACGTCATGCATCTTCTCGAACTCCATTGGTAAGGCAACCTTGTATGCCACATTACCCACACGTTGCAAGATCTCGTATGGTCCTACGTACTTAGCACTGAGTTTCCCTTTCTTCCCAAATCGCATCACCCCCTTTGTAGGTGACACCTTTAGGAAGACTTTGTCGCCCACATGGAACTCTTCTGGTCTCCTTTTTAAGTCTGCGTAACTCTTCTGTCTATCTTGGGCAGCTTTGATCCTTGACTGAATCAATCGTACTTTGTTCACCATTTCCTCAATGAACTCAGTCCCCAAGACAACTCGCTCACTATAGTCACTCCAACACACAGGACTCCTACACTTTCTTCCATACAAAGCCTCAAAAGGTGTCATTCCAATACTTGCGTGGTAGCTATTATTATAGGAAAATTCTATTAAGTCTAGGTGATCTTCCCAATTGCCTTGGAGGTCTAAGGAACAAGCCCTAAGCATATCCTCCATGGTTTGGTTTGTCCTCTCGGTTTGTCCATCTGTGGCTGGGTGGAAGGCTGTACTCATCTTCAAGGTGGTGCCTAGGTTTTCTTGAACTTTCTTCCAAAATTTTGATAAGAATCTAGAGTCTCTGTCAGAAATGATATCCTTAGGTACACCATGCAGACGGACGACATTCTTTACATAAATGTTGGCTAGTTGCTTTTTCTTCCAAGTCTCCTTAATTGCTATGAATAATGCCGACTTAGTAAGTCGGTCAACAATGACCCAAATTGTATCATTTCCAGTTCTAGTTTTAGGTAATCCTGTAACGAAATCCATCGATATAGAATCCCACTTCCACGCAGGTATCTCTAGGGGTTGTACGGTTCCCATAGGTCTCTTGTGGTCAATTTTCACTTTTTGACAGGTTAGGCATTTGGAAACAAATTCGGCTAATTCTCTCTTCATGTTTGGCCACCACTACAGTTCCTTTAAGTCTTTGTACAACTTATCCCCCCCCCCAGGGTGGACGGAATAAGGTGTATAATGACCTTCCTCCATAATTCTTTGCTTTACATCACCGCAAGTTTGTGGCACACACCATCTGCCTTTAAACCTCAAGCTGCCATCCTCATGAATCTTAAATTCGCTCTCAGCACCATTACTGACTTGTTCCTTATGTTTTCCCAAAAATTCATCGTTATTTTGTTGTTCCTTGATTTCATCAAAAATAGATGGCACAATTGCCATAGCACTCAATCTTGCCTCCAATTCACCATGATTCATGACCTCCAAATTCAGTTTCTTCATGTCCTCACACAATTTATCTGCAACTACTAAGGTATGGATAGTGTGGCTCGATTTCCTACTAAGGGCATCAGCCACTACGTTAGCCTTTCCTTCGTGGTATTGAATGTCTAGGTCATAGTCCTTTATCAGTTCTAACCATCGACGCTGGCGCATGTTCAAATCCTTTTGTGTGAAGATATACTTTAAGCTCTTATGATCCGTGAAGATCTTGCAAGTAACGCCATATAGGTAGTGTCTCTAGATTTTCAAGTTGAAAACTATGGCTGCGAGTTCTAAGTCATGGGTAGGGTAGTTGACTTCATAAGGTTTCAATTGTCTCGAGGCGTAAGCTATCACTTTCCCATTCTGTTGCAAGACGCAACCTAGCCCGTGTTTCGATGCGTCACTAAATACCTCAAATCCATCACTTCCGTCAGGCAATGCTAGCACTGGTGCGGTTGTCAACCGTTCTTTAAGGGTTTGGAAAGCCGACTCACACTTCTCATCCCACTCAAACTTTGTCTCCTTTTTCATTAGATTGGTCATTGGTCTTGCTATTTTGGAGAAGTCTTTCACGAATCTCCTATAGTACCCAGCTAACCCCAAAAAACTACGAACATCAGTCACATTATTTGGAGTTGGCCACTCACTGACTGCCTTAATCTTTGTAGGATCCACAGAAACACCCTCCTTAGAAATATAATGACCCAAAAATGCAACCTGGTCCAACCAAAATTCGCATTTGGAAAATTTGGCATATGGTTTATGATTCCTAAGGGTTTCTAGTATAGTCCTCAAATTTTGTGTATGGTCTTCCTCATTCCTCGATTATTTTAGAATATCATCAATAAAGACAACCACAAATTTGTCCAAGTACTCATGAAACACCCTATTCATTAGATCCATAAAGATAGCAGGTGCATTGGTCAACCCAAAAGGCATGACTGTAAACTCATAGTGTCCATAACGAGTCCTAAAGGCAGTCTTTGGGATATCCTTGTCAGCAACTCTCAGTTGGTGGTAACCCGACCTTAGATCAATCTTCGAGAACACACTCGCCCCTTTCAATTGGTCAAACAAGTCATCTATTCTCGGCAAAGGGTATTTATTCTTTATAGTGACATTATTCAATTCTTGATAGTCAATACACAACCTAAAACTCCCATCTTTCTTCTTCACAAATAAGACTGGGGCTCCCCAAGGTGAGGCACTAGGCCTAATAAACCCTTTGTCTAACATATCCTGCAATTGAGTCTTTAACTCCCCTAACTCAGCTGGTGCCATCCTATAGGGTGCCTTTGAAATTGGTGCGGTCCCCGGGACAAGGTCTATAGTAAACTCAACTTCCCTCCTAGGTGGCATTCCCGATATCTCATCCGAAAATACATCTAAAAACTCGTTCACAATTGGGACATCTTCTATTTGCTTACTCTCCTTCATACTCAGGTCTTGTACGCAACAGAAAAATATTGGGCATCCTTTAGTTACTAACTTCCTGATTTTCATGGCCGAAATTAGCCCCCAACTCTTCGATTTCCCAAGACTTCTATAGGTCACACTCTTTCCCCTTAGATCCCTTAGGTACACTTTTTGCAATTCACAATCTATTTTAGCTTTGTATAAACCTAACCAATCCATTCCCAGAATAACATCTAAGTCCCCTAGTTCAAACTCAATGAGGTTGGATGGAAAAACGGCTTCTCCTATTTTTAAAGGTAAGTCGTTATAGAGTTTCTCACATGAGATGATCTCACCCGTGGGCAAACAAACAGATAAATCGACAGAATTTGGAGCAGGTAAGTTTAATTGGGAGACAATAGATGTGGAGATAAAAGAATAAGTTGCACCAGAATCAAACAAAGTTTTAACAGGCACTAGTAGAAAAATCATCAAAAGCTGGGGTTATTTAGGGGTCAAAAGCTGGGGTTTTTAACCCCAGCTTTTGAGCTTGCAGCTTTTGACAAAAGCTGGGGTTAAAATAACCCCAGCTTTTGACTTCACAAAAGCTGGGGTTTTTAGCTAAAAACCCCAGCTTTTGTGGAGTCAAAAGCTGGGGTTTTCAGCTAAAAACCCCAGCTTTTGTGAAATCAAAAGCTGGGGTTTTAACTAAAAACCCCAGCTTTTGTGAAATCAAAAGCTGGGGTTTTAACTAAAAACCCCAGCTTTTGACTACTATATATATATAAAAAAAAATTAGCCAATGTTTTGTCTCTCATTATACAATGAGAGACAAAACATGGGCTAATTTATTTTTTGTTATTTTCATCCTAAAATGATAACCAAAGTGTTACATATACATATAAATACCAATTTCTATTAAAATTGGGTAAAAAATACAAATAAATTTGTATAAATTACACTCATTAAAAAAACTTGTATATATATATTGATGAGGTAAATGATTAGAGAGTACATTAAAAATTACATAAGAAATTTAATAATTAAACATCCAAATAAATCCTTGGAGAAACATAGATCTTCTCATCTTCAAATCATCTTCATCTTGCCATCTTGAGAAAAAAAATACAGTAAAAAGATTAGAACAAATAAATGTCAAATTACAGTAAAAAAATTTAAATAAAAATGAGAAGGATAATTGGCAAAAAGCTTTCAGTAAACCCATACAGAAGAAACTGATTTTATATCTGCCCAACAACACACCAAATGTCATTTGCAAAAGCATACAGTCAAGAGACCCAAGAGGCTCAGACCCTGACTTAGGAATATCAGCACCTAAAATTCTAGATAACAAGAAATTCACTCAATGGTACCAAGTCACTGAAAATTGATCAACCGAGTATATTATTATATATTTGTATTTTGTAGAGCATATAAGCGTTCAACTTTCAAGTACTTATCCAGCTAAATATTTACAAGAATATCATTCCAACCATGTCTAAGCTTCTCATTAAGCTTTACAGCCATCCATTTGAATAACAAACCAATACTACAAGCCAGTTTAAAATCACAACCTAAACAATGACAAATTCGATTATTACAACTTCCCCAAAACATCACCTGACTATTTTTTTTATTTAAATCAAGTCATACAATCAAAACAATGAAAAAATTCAAAGTAGAATGTAAGCTAATCATCATAATTCATAAAATCAAACAATAACTCAGCAATTTCGTACCAAAAAAAACAACCAAATTCCATTTGACCAACATTAATATCAACAAAATTGCTTCAATTCAGAAAAAAATGAAGATAAACAAAAACATACATCGAGAAGTGCAGCATCAAGATAAGAAACATTGATCTCAACAGAAACGCCAGTAGAAGGAGCTCCAATAGTGAAAATCACAGCAGAACCAACCAAATCCACTAACAAAATCAAACAGCAAAAACAACTTTCTTTCAATTCAATTCAGTCACTCAATCAGCAATTGATATTGATAAGATAAAAGCTAACTAAAATCAAATGGTATGATAAAAGAGGAAAATTGAACAATAATCATGAACAAACCAACAAATCGTTTTTAGAAATCCAAAAAAAATTAAAAAAATCAGTTCGAAAATTCCAGAACCCACCAAAAAACCAAAAAAATCAGTTCGGAAAACGATCATCAGATCGACCAGTTTTAGGTAAGACCCCGTAACAAATCATCCTAGATAATTAGTTATATAGTTAGCTAGTCATTACTAGTGTGCCAGGCTTCATTGATATCTTTACTCAAGCATATGTACTAGTTTTAGAACAAAATGAAACTATTACAATTGAAACTTAGCTTATTACTGAATGAATGTTCGTACCTGATTAGTGGTCGCGGTGATAATGCTAACTGGAAGAGTGAACAACAAAGCCAGGGCAACAGCGAAAATAAGTGCCCACCATGGCATTTGGATTTGATCTTTCATGAATATGCAAAGCACCAAAGAAAGAGCAAATGATATGACTAGTAGATGATGCTCTATACTCGAAAATTCCAGAACCTAGATCTCGCAAATATAAAACAAAATAAAACGAAAAACACCATAAAATTCCAGATCTATATATTACAAAATTAACAAATCGAAAAAAAACAAAAAAAAAGCTAAGAGAGTACCGGCGACGATGAAAAGGAGCAGAGGAGTAGTGTCGTCGCGAGCAAGGGTGTGACACCGGCGTTACAGAGGAGAGAGAAGGAAAGAGGAGAGAGAGGTTAAAGCTAGACATGAAAGAAGAGGAGAAGGGAAAGAGGAGAAGGGAAGGCGTTAGGGTTTGGTAATTAAAAGGGCCGGTTGGGCTTTGTTTATTTTGATATTGGGCTTTGACAAACACAAAAGCTGGGGTTATATCAAAAAAACCCCAGCTTTTGTGTTTGTTCCGTTTTTTTAACTCTAATATAGCTCAAAAGCTGGGGTTTTGAAAAAAAACCCCAGCTTTTAAGTATACTCAAAAGCTGGGGTTTTTTTAAAAAACCCCAGCTTTTGTGTTTCTTCCAATTTTTTGAGCTCTGAAATAGGTTAAAAGCTGGGGTTTTTTACAAAACCCCAGCTTTTGAGCTGCAGCTTTTGAGCTTTTTTCTACTAGTGAGGGATAGAATGAATAGAGAAAGTACCAGTGACAACATCAGAGGACCTTTCGGCCTCCTTTCTACCCATTACGGATAGACGCCCCAGAGCATTGCCTTTTCCTTGACCAGCATTGTTATTGTTACCCTTGTTGTTACCGAAGTTGTTAGGATAGTTGTTGTTGCCATTTCCATTTCCAGTGTTGCCATTTCCAGTTCTGCCGTTCTGAGTGTTTGGCGCCGAATTCCGATTTCCCTGGTTGGCAGGAACAAAAGACCTTTGGTGACCATTTCCACCGTTTCCCTCATGTCTCTTCTTGGTATAACACTCATACTCCCTATGCCCCGGTGTCTGACAGTATCGGCAAGTCACCACATTTCCTTCACAGTCCACTCCGGGGTGGTTCCTTTTACACCTCCTACAGAAATACCTCCTCTCTCCAGTACTTGGCCCCGACGGACCCCTAGTGTCGAAGGTCCGTTGGTTTCCATTCCTGGGTTTCTTAAAGTTATTCTGGTGTCCACCAGAGCTACCAAAGTCCTTCCTCTTTTCTCCAGTATAAGTATTGTTCCCTGGTTCCTTACTCAGACCATACAGGTGAGCAGCGCGCTCATACACCTTGTCAAGGGACTTGAAGACTTTCCCTGCTAGGTCCTTTTGCAATTGCTTCGTCATCCCTTGCTCAAACCTTTGAGCCTTTAGCTCCTCAGTTGGAACTACTTCAGGCGCAAACCTAGATAGTGTCATGAACTTGTCATAATATTCAGTGATAGACATGCTCCCCATCTGCAAATTGATGAATTCCTGAGTCTTTTGCTTCTTGAGGAAAGGTGGGTAAAACTTAGCCCTTAAGGCTTCCTTGAAAGCTTCCCATCCAAAGTCAGGTTGGGCCTTGAGTCTCTCAGCATTGTCTCTCCACCACCTATCCGCCTCCTGTTTCAGATATAGGGCGGCCTGGTCCACCCTAATATCTTCAGGACAGTTCAAGGCGAGGAACAACTTATCGAATTCGCGTTCCCAATTCTCCAGAGAGGAAGGGTCAGCACCCCCCTTGAACACTGGTGGCTTTGCGTGAGACAGTTTTTCAAACATCGTCTTATGTGGGTCAGTTCTCCCATGATTTTGGTTCAGGTGGTCAGCCAAAGCTGTTAGGGCATTAGCTAAAGCATCATCGTTATGTGCCATCGTTTTCTTACGCCTGAATAGATGAGTACGTTTTTCAGATTTAATAAAATAATGTGTGCTCAAACGAGTCCAATTTTATATAACAATAATTTATTCATATAGTTGTCGGTCCAAAGGAGTGTCTGAATGAGCCACTCCCTTGTTCCAATCACAGTCCATGTATACAATCATTGAACATACATTTGGAGATAAGTTCTCCAACCAATTAAGACACAAGGCAAATAGACACAAGGTTAAAATGTGAAATAGTTTCGAAGAGGTATATAAGCTGTCATCAAGTGAAAAGAGTAAAATGAAATGTGATGATAAAACGTAATGTAAAATAAAATGAGAGCATTGTTAAAATAGTCATAAAACATTCGAATGGTCTTCAATAGGTATTAATAATAAAATATTAAAATAATTAAGAGCAAAATAAATTTATCGAAAATGTTGTAAATGATGAAGGAGTATAGTAGTAGGATTTCAAAAGAAGGAATCGTCATTTTATTAACTCTAGCAAAACGTGTCGTTATTTTATTTCAAACGATAAAATTGAAATCTAAAGATAGTGGATAGGTAAAGTATCGTAGCATTGCTACTTATTGTGAACTACCAAAATTAGTTAATTCTACTATTTAGTCGAAATTTAGGACCCTATGGAACGACATTGGAAAGTGTATCCTTCTCCTCGTCGTATTTATCTTCGTCGAAAGTAGTATCCTTTTCATCGTCCGAGTCTTCGATAATTATAGCTTTGTAGAGCGGCCTCGGATTTCGGGTACGTCTCTTCCCGTTATCAACATCGTCATCTTCTTCATCCGAAGAGTCACTTAGAGTAATGTTATCCATGATCCTGTGGTATGTCTTCACTTTGCGCTTATCCTTCGTCGTGTCAAACTCGAATAAGTTTTGCAGACACTCTTCATCAGGTTCCGTGGGAGCAGCCAAAATCACGCGCAATTCTTTAATGAGTTCTTGTAGCTTCAATTTTCTTTCACTAGCGGACAAGACTACGACTTTATTCATCCTCGTTACTTTAACTACGTAGACGTGCGCAAAATACTACGAGACACATGTATGAAAACTATAAATTAATCACGAAGACACATAAATGAATAAACTATCACACATAAGAAAATTCACATTACTACAATTAGAAATATTAAATAATCTAATGTGCCCTTCTTAAACTACCCAAACTCACCGTACGGTTCAAAACTAAGGAAAATTTTAGTCTTATTTTGCAAACCTTTAAAATCGTAAAACGTAATATAAAATTTAGGCGCCTTCAATAATTAAAAGAGTTTTAAAATGCTGGCTCTTGTAGTATTAATCGAACCTAAGCGCTCTGATACCACTTTGTAACACCCCAATAATTCTCCATTTTTACCTGTAAAATAATTAAACTAAAATACGGAGAATCATTGGCATGTCACCGCCACGTCTTAAAACGCTTAGGCTAAAATCACAAATTGCAGCGGAAATCAAGTTAGCGCAAACAGTTCAAATCAAGGTATTAAAATCTCAATAAGTAAAACTCGTTTAACAAGTTGGAACCATTACGGCCCTTATTTGCAAACCAAGGAAAAATCCCTTTTTCTTTTAAAACATAGCAAATCCGAAATATTCAAAACGTTCTGAAGAGTCTACGATACGTATAAAACTATAAAGGTACGTCGGCTCTCCACTCAGACCATCCATCCAAGTCTTAGTTACTTTATTGCTAAACCTGTGAGAAATCTGCTCCCCATAATTTCCAAATGAAATAAGGATCATCACAGGTCCACCAAAAGAAAGAAAGCGTGGACGACAACAAACAACACAAAACACACCATCAGCAAAGCTGAGTACATACAAATTACGAAATCAGAAAACAAACGGACAACATCTCCCCTAAAAACTGGACATACCGAGTTACGACACCTGCTTAAAACAAAAGAAAACCCAACTGTGGTGTTCATAACCACTCAACAACGTCACACGCATTCAACAGATCCCAAATACAGACCAATATCACTACTTATTACATATAACTACTCCAATACAATACAATCCCAAAATATCCACAGCTCCTGTTAACTAGATTGTACCTGCAGATTAATTTACTCAACTCCAACATATGACTCAATATATTTTATTACATTTGTTATGATTTGAGCAATAGACAAGGTTGTCCACATCCCAGACACACGAGGTGCCACAATTCAATCCCAGACACACAAGGTGCCACAGTTCAATCCCAGACACACAAGGTGCCACAGTTCAATCCCAGACACACCAGGTGCCACAGTTCAATCCCAGACACACTAGGTGCCACAGTTCAATTCCAGACACACAAGGTGCCACAGTTCAATTCCCCATGCCTCCCCGTCGGAAGACATCAATGTTCAATAAACCAGATGGCGAACGGGCGCGACTCCGTCACCATAGTTAGATGAGATCTCAAACTAACCCTATTTTAGATAAAATCCGTTTTTCAAAATCAATGTAAAGAGACGCGTTGATCAGACGGCCCTAGGAAGGAAGCGAATGAATCGCAACCCCAACCCCTGATTGTCAATACACTAGACGTGCACAAATCCAGAGTTTTATTGCTCATTCATATTTTATTATTCATGGTTAATTATTTGACAAGATCATATGACTCACAAACACGACCACAATTCACATTGGCATTCCTTTTAACTCTAACCATTCCTTTTTAATAATAAACCTGTTGGACAAGCCAACTACCTCGTCAATAAGACTTGAATACATCCTTTTACCCAATTCATACATCATGTCATGACTGAGTAATAAAATTTCCTCATGAAGCAAGATACACTTAACTTCACTTAAATTCAACCATATATATATATATATATATATATATATATATATATATATATATATATATATATATATATATATATATATATATATAAACCAGTTAATTAATGACAAAGATTAATCAACAATCTCCCAAGATCATCCTAGGAACATCCCACATTTCGATATACTTGACTATGACTTCAGTAATTACATTACTCGTGTCTACCAAACAATTCCATGGATGATTCCTATTCATGCTTCTAAGTTCATCAACAACCACAAACATACATAAGATTCAAGGATTTCGCAAGTGGTACGTACCTTGAATAAACGAAAAGTTGAGCCACTTTATAACTCAAAACTCGGCCTCTACGAAGCCTCCTCCTAAACATATAGTAAGATTTGAATCAATACACTTGACTTTAAATTTACAGCAATACTAAGAAGCTTAATAAGCCTCAAAAACCATTCAAATAATATTTTTATTCCTCACAAAACCCCTATTTGATAGTATGAATAATATACTATAGTCTTAGCTTGAAAAATCATGAAAATCTAACTTTTCAATAAGAAATTTCGACACTTTAATTCAGTGAATAATTCTGAAAATTTCCCTTTAATATAAAACCTTTAAAAACTCAAAAACATATGCATACAAGTGGTACAATATATTAAACCATTGATTTTGATGTGAAAACCCATTATTTTCAATACTCATAGCTTCAAAAATATTTATGAAAACCTGAGATTTATTAAAACTTGCATAAATCAAAGTCTAGACTTGCACAAACATATTATAGTTCAGAAACAGGCTTAATTCATACCAAAAACATATTTTAGAATCATCAAAACCTCAAAACACTCTTGAAATCAAATCTGAAATTTTGTTTAAACCCTTAAAAACTCAACTTTTAACTTTTATCATAAAACGAGTATTAATCATTCCTTAACCCCTAAAACATGAAAAACCCCAATTAACATCCCTAATTTCACATTCAAACACATTTGAAATTTCCTTTATGTAATTGAAATTAACAACATCATTCATACTATTACAATTCATAAGAAAATCGTATCAAAACAATAGTATAAATAATTTGATTATAAAGGCTTAAGATTAAAAGCAATTGGAAACATGAATTTGCAAGGAAAAGAAGGGAAAACAAGTAAGAGGAAGAGGGAGATGGACCGACGGTGCTGTGGTGATGGCGGTGGTTCACGGCGGCGCACCAGGTGGCGGCTCGGCGACAGCAGCGACGCAAGGGCAGCAGTGGCAGTCGGCGCAGGTACGGTCTTCTTCCTCGTGTCTCTCTCTCTCTCGTTCTCTTTCTTTTCCCCTTTTCTTTTTTTTTTGAAATTAAATAAGTGAATGAGGAGTAAAGTGGCGTGAGGGAAAAATATTAGGGGAAGCCGTGACTTAGGTTTAAGATAGATAGGTTTCGAGATTATTTTTTTTTTAATTAAAATTAAAATTAAGTAATCATAAAATAAATCTGTTAAAAAAAGATAACTTTCGTAATATATCTATAATTTAAACAAATTATATATTTTTTTGTAAAATATTCGTAATATATTTTTAAGAAAATCTGATTATAATTATCCAAAATTGCGGGGGATTACACTGGCAAACCCCATTTCCAATATAATTAATGACACAGCTTCTCCTTCTCAAAGCCTGGTGGCTCCTTCTCCTCTTGCGAACGAAGATTCCCTTCGAGCACCCCACTCTRCCTCGACCCGCAATTGGCTTCAGTAAATCTCATGATGCGATCCAAAGAGAGCTCTTGACCCTTGAAAATCACCATGTTTCGCTCTAACCAGATTCCATACAAAATATTTACCAAATAACTTACCCCACTAAAGTCATGTCCTTCAAGGCTGTCGTGTCTTACCCTCCTATCCGCAGCGGCCAGAGACTTTAACCAGTTGTACGTCTATTCTCCCAAAGGTGAACCATTGTATCCTGTTGTGTCAATACCCAACCTAGATCCCCGCCAGATCCTAGCGACAATCGAGCAGTCCCTAAACAGATGTTTGCTCGTTTCCATGGAATCTTCCTGCAATAGGGATCTACAAAAGACGCATTTCATATTAGCGGCGATGTTTCTCTTCTCAAGTTCCTCCCCTACTGCTAGGGCGTTGTTTAGCAGGCACCACAAGAAGATTTTCAGGTTCTTTTTAATGTCCACTTTCCACGGGATCTTCTTGTCTCCCACAAGAATCCTCTATGTCTCACGATTTCGAGCTCTCAGGTCAAAGCTCCTCTTGACTACCTCATACCCAGATTTCACAGAGTACATGCCATCTCTCGCCTCCAACCAGAAAATTTGGTCCTCCAGGTCCTTATCGATCGGGATTCTCATGATTGCATTTCTAAATTCTACGTCATAGATACTTGCTAAAACGTCCTCCCTCCAGCCATTATCATCAATCACCTCCGAAACCGGTCGGTTTTTCCAATCCGCATTGTTCTCCACCCAGCTTTCCATCGGGGCCAGCACATTGCCATGGAACCAAGGATCCCCTAGCTTTGCCTTGTTACCATTTCCTAGGCTCCAAACACATCCCTCATGCAGAACATTAAGGCCCCGTCTTATACCAAACCATCCCCAAGAACCCTGTTTTTTCCCATATTCCCTGTTGAACAAAGACGTATCCATCACTTTGTATTTAGCCCTGAAACCTCGAAGGAGGTGGTTTTAATGTTTAGAATTTCCAGCAACTTTTGCTAGACAGAGCCTGATTAATAGAATCGCTGTCTAATGCTAGGCCCTTTCTCCTTTCCCTGGTAGATCGTCCAATCTTCTCGAGTTAAACAATTCGATTGTTATCTCAAAAATTGGCATGATGGAGTTTATCTTCTCTAAGATTGCATGGAACTCTGAACAGGACAGCACATGGCTCCCAAGGAGTTGAGGACTGAATTTATGAGCGTCAAACGGCCCTTGGGATGAAGAATTCCCAGGAGCTACCTTTCTTATTAGGAGTAACAAGAATGTGAAGGAAATCTTATTGTAAGAAAGTTTTTTTTAACTAAACTGTTTGATGTGAATACAATGCATTTTTGCAAGAAATGGTGCTAATTACAACTAGTCTCGTCAAAAAATTAAAACTAATAAGCTTATATAATAAATAATGTAAATTGTAAATTAGGAATGCTATAAGAAATTATGGTACGGTAAATTGATTAGTTTTTTATACAGTCATGAATGTGAAATGAAACTTTGGCAAGGAAGATCAAAAGTGTACTACGTAGTTTCTTGTTTAAAAGTGTTTTGATGTGCAGATTTCATAAGATAGAATTTTAATGTTTTAATAATCCTATTATAAAAGCTATTTTTATTGATGAAAGCCACTATTGCTTAAAAAAAGATCTATTATAGTCTAATATATGTAGTAATATTTGCACCTTTGTTACATCTTTTCTTCTCTCATAGTTCAAACGTTGCTGTTATGTGTTTTTTTGGGAGAATTTATTAAATTTCTTGCAACAATTCTTTTTAATATTCAAAATATTTGCATTTTTTTGGGATTTAATAAATTTGGCCAATAATGTAATCGATTACAAGTCATATTATTTGATACTATTAGTGTATCTTTTTTAAATTGATCTATAAGTGCTTTCTTAGTTTATTAGTTTTGTAATAATTTGTCTTATTATTTTGCATTATTATAAATTGTGATCAGTACGTTTGGGTATAGAGATACGTTTTTTATTACTCTTATTATTATATTTTTATTTATATCTTGGAATGAGATAATAATGAATTTGTGCAAAGAATGATACACGGATAATGATTAATACTTTGTCATATTAAGTTCTCATTGCTTTGATTTGCGATTATTAATTGGTTCGCTTTTTTTGATGTTGTGTTCTTCTTCAAACTATCTTCTCCGTTCAGTTTGTTCTTAGTTTTTTTTTTTGTGTTCTTTATTCTTTACATTTCTTTTTCTACTTTTGTTTTTATTCATATTAATATACTTTTACCTGATATATCTATTCTTTTTTTTTCTTATTCTTTGATTTCACCAGATTATTCAATCACGCATTTTTAAATGAAATTGATTTGTTTTAATTGATCATTATCAAATAAATTAAAAGATTAATTTCAACTACTAATACTAATTTTCAAGTATTATTTATTATTGACGTGAATTCTACAAACGTAAAAAAAAAAGAAACGGAAGGGAGTATAAATAGTGTGCGTTTTTTATTTTTTATTTTTTTATTTTTATTTTTTTGCTTGTGACATTATGATTCGAAATTAGAATGTAAGTTGTTTATAAGTAAACAAAAATTAGCTACTTAATGAATTATACGAAAACTCGGCATAAGATCAAGCTATCATTCATAAGATCAAAGCAAACTAATACGGAGTCGAATAAAATACATATTCAATCGAAGTATTAATTATCATTTCATAGAATCAAAGCAAACTAATATGGAGTATAACTTATACAAATAAGTATTATGATTTTAGAAAAAACTAACTAGATGTGTAGTCATCAAAAATTTAAAATTAATCTCAGGATAAGCTTAATTCGTCCAATTACAACGATAGAATTTGCGGGTTTTACTTCTTTCTTCATGTTGTTGTCTTTCTTGCTCAATTCTTTTCAACAATAAGAATAATTTTGGGATTTCATATATCATTGGCTTTCCTCATAGCGTACATCTTTTGGTTGATATAATCTTATGAAATGCGGCTTTAAGAGATCAAAGTCGTCTTCATGACCAATCCTTTCTGTTGGTGTTTTGTGGGGATGATTGGGTTTTTTTGATATTGGTAGAAAGTAGGATTTTAGTATCCATAATCTTGAGAGTTATTTTTATTCACCATTCGTGGAGAATTGTAGTTATGGTAAATTTGATTAATTTTTCAGGATCATGAATGAATAATTAATGTTGATAGAGAACTTTGGAAAGAAGAAAATGATGAAGTTGTGTGGAGATTGTTATTATGAGGAAGATGAAGAGTAGCTAGGGTTTAACTCTTTTATTAATCTAAGAATGATTTTTTATCAAATCAATATTATTAAATATATATATATAATTATTTATTTATATATTATATTTTATATATTATATATATATATAATTTAATTTGAGAAGTATGATAATAGAGAGAGCATTTAAAGTAATTATTATGAGTTTACGTATATAATAGAGATAAGTTTGATTAGCGTATCGTAAAGCACTAGACTAGGGAATACTTACTCAGGTTAGCTCAAATAAGAGTACTCATTTAGCTAGATGACACATCATTATTAATTAATTGATCATAATATAATTGTATTTAATCTATACCCATTGAGGGCGGAGACAATCAATTTTGTAGAAGGTGAGAGAGTGATAAGATAGCGAAGGAATAAGCATATAAGCTTTCTGATTGAGAAACAAGTCAGGTGAACGATGTGAAAATAACACAATTTTTGTCAAACTTGCTGAGAGCATAACTCCTAGAAGACTACTCCAAATTCAATAATTCTTGAGCCTATTTCATGTATTTTTCTGAGATCTGCAACTTTCATGAAGGAAGCATAACCCAAAAATGTACGCATGACAGAGAAAAGGGAAAAATATAGGGCACGATTTCGAGATTGGTGTTTGTAAAATTGGGGATTTTGGATTTGAAAAATTCTTTGAGGATAATTGTTCAAATAATGCAAAATTGGGAATTTTGCCGAAAAATTGAATAATGGGAGATAAGGAATTTGATTATCTTAGAGAGAGTGATTAACTTGGATAGAAAAGCGAAAGGTATATTTAGGAATTGGTGCACAAAATTCAAGAGTTCAAGAATAGAATATAAAAGGCAAAAAATAGAATAGGAAATTACTAGTGAATTGAATAGAAAGGTCAGTAGTAATKGGTGCAAAATAATAGAAGAATGTTGAGCAGTAATAATGCAACGAAGAATTGCAGTACGATAGAATTAGAGTAGTAGCAGTAGAATCAAGAATAGCCCAAATCGCATAATCAAAAAGGTAGAAGAATTGTAGAGGAAATCAGGGGAAAAAAAATTATTGTAGAATAATTCAGAAATTGTAGAAGAAACGGTAGAATAAGTCAGGAAACAAAATGGAGTGTTTGTTTGTGAATCCCGCCGGTAGGCCGTTTAATTTTTTGAACCCACCGGCAAGGGAAATTTTCATTATAGATTCCCAAGATCTAACCTGCTCTGATACCATAATAGATTTAGAGAAGATGAATAATAATCAGAGAAGAAGAATATTAAGCGTAAATTATTATGAGTATACACAAGTCTATATATAATAGAGATAGTTGAGCATAATCAATAAGAAGCACTAGAACTTAGGAAACTGAAAACTAACTCTAGAGTATTGCTCAACAAGATACATCAATTTAGCTAGACCATCATATGTCAAGACATCATATAACATTAATTCTATTTATACGGCCTGACATAATTACAATAATGAATTTACATATCACATCACAAAAGTATTAACCTTAACCTTAATATATATTATTATTAAATTATTATTAATCTTATTAATTATTAATATTATTATCCAAATATTGTTATTGATCATATTTTAACTAAATTTTTTGAGTGCAAATATCTTATACTAATTAATGGCTACGGTAGAAATTCCTAAATATTACAAATGACTGAAATTATCTTTTTTTTATTAAGAATTAGTTATCTGTTAATGAAAATATATTATTTAAGAGATATGGTCAAAGTACGTAAAAACAGAAATAATTCATATATTCTTGAAACATAAAAGTAGAATACAAACTCCGATATATCTTTTTTTACATACATACGTACAGCTAGTTGTAAAATATAAATTAAACTAGGAATCTTAAGCCGACCTTATTTATACAAATACTAGGAATCCTATTGCATTCTATGAAAACCTACTTTTCTTCATCAATACCAAATCTACAACCCACAACTAAACACACATTTCTTTGTTTAGATAATCCCTTCCATCCTAGATTTCTTTTAGTTCTAGCAGCATGCCATGAATCATGGCTCCAACAAAACTATCAACACTATACCCTATAATTTCATCCCCCCATAGATGGAAACTCGTGAAAGAGTACGACGCTCGAGGATAATGTCTCGAACGATACAAAATCTTTAATTCCTAAGCCAAATCAACAACAACCCCAAACGAAACTAAAAGTGGCAACGAAGAAGAAGAATTGGTTCAAGTTACAAACTTGCACCAAAATAATAGGGATCGTTAACATAAATAAGTGATGCATGATCTGTCGCAACGTACTATAACAGTCGATGTATAGCGGGCATTATACTATACTTATGAGCAAAACTGATGTTACAAGCCAAGTAATGACTCGAGATAGTTGTGAATTCCAATTGATTAGATCCTACTTCTGAATAGCTTTACAAATGTTAAACTTGAAGCTGTACAGAGACACTAATTGCTCACTCAGGTTATAATCTCCAGTTACGGGTTTAGTGCGATTTTTGATTACAACAAAAGAATCTAGATCGCGCCTATTATCGACATGAGCTCTAAGCTGCTTTAGTTATGACATTATCAGTTGTTTCAACTAACTATACTGCATGCCATCTTGTATATGCCTACGATAAGTTGTCACTATCTCGTAAGCTTAGTTATATATGCTACATCTACACTTTAGCGCGAATTGCCATGAGAATCAGTATCTCCTATTGTCAGAATTCGCATATTCCTTGTATATGATGATTATGAAATGATCTGTCATTGACTACATAAAGTATGACGCGTGAGCGCTTGGTTTGGAATCTGTTGTGCGAGTGTGTTTTAACTTGCTAAACTATGTGAGCGAGTAACTATTAGATTTGTCTACTTGTATCCATTACCCCATATCAATTAAGAACGCGAGATATCACTATATATGGTTCCTTTGTTTTTACAAAGTCTTATGGATTAATTGATGAAGTTGTATTGGAGATTATAGTTCATAAATTTATATACTTCAGAGTACTCTACTCTATTTGGAGAGTAATAAGATTTATATCAAGAATGCAACAATTGTAGAACTAATCTTATTAAGTTACTGCAACTCTCTGTTCCATTTTAATCTTTAACTTTGGCTTCTAGGTATACGGATGAGAGCAGAGAAGAATTTATAAAAGACAGAAATTGTTCAGATATACATTAAGAATAACTTATTCATATGAGTATTTGTGTTAGAATTAGTCGATAATGTTGAGTATTATAAAATATGTATAAACAGGGCTGGAGTGTAAGATATAAATTTTAGTTAACAATAATTATGACTTTCACCTTGCTTTGAATATTATTCCGCTAAAAATAATTCTTAATAAATGAACTGAAATCAACATGGGTATATAAATTTACTGGGGAATTAATTCGTTGATTATTCCAAAACTAATATCCCGAATTTATGTAATATTATTATCTGTTATATTATGCCATAATTTGTTAACATTTATTCCTGTAACTATCCATAACCAATTACATATCTTATCGATGTAAGGAGTGTATGCTAAAATTTTGTTGGTTCCACTACGAATATGTTCATCGCTTTCAGTGAGTGAACTAAACTTATTACACGTTACTATGTAGGTTAATAAATATCTAGTTATCCACACTTCTTTATATATTTTAAGTTTTTAATAATAGTAATAACTTGATTTGATACAATTATGTACTTCCAAAATCTCAAAATAAAATGTCTATTATAGAAAAAATAATTCAAAAGTATTGACTCACATCAAACAAAAGCATATCATGGATAATCAAGAGGGCCAGGCAATATTAAGAAGAATACTAATACGCTTGCTAAAAAGACTAGGATCCTACCTTCTATGATCAGCCTTATATAACTCATGAGTTAGATATTATCATAACTTGTAACAAATATTTGCATAAATTAGTAAAGTTATCATTAATCTGATGAAATCAAGAGGAATCTTAAAGAACAATTATCGTAATACGGTTTTAAATTAGAAATCCTACATCGTAAGCCCTTTTAATTAGTTAGGATATTAATCGTAACTTGTTACAATATTTGCACTAATATAATATAATACTATAATATACTATTATATTGGATTTGTATAAATGTAAACATACATTAGTTAGGATTATAAAAGGATTTCAATTAAACCTTACTTTTCATCATCATTCATCATAACAATCTCCACACAACTTCATTCATTCTCTTTTTTCCAAAGTTTCTCTCTATTAGCAATTAATATTCATTCATTCATGGATCCTGAAAAATTAATCAAATTTACCATAACTTACATCTCCATGGATGGTGAAAAAAAGAAACTCTCAAGAATGGTTTGGATACAAAAATCCTTACTTTCTAAACCAAAGATCAAAAAACCCACAACCTCGACAAAATCACCAACAAAAAGGAATTGGTTTGATGAAGACGATTTTGAATCTCTTAAAGCAGCATTTCAGAAGGACATTATCAGCAAAAAGATGGCTCGTATGAGGAAAAATTATGTCAAAAAAGTCAAGCCAAGTATGGTCGAGATGATCAAATCCCGAAGAGATTACTCTTGTTTATCTGAAGAAAATTGAAGAGCAAGAAGACATGCATGAAGAAATTAAAGAGAAGTAGAAAAACGCTGTAAATTAWACGCTCTAATATAAATTAGACGATTTATGAAGCCTTACTATATTATAGATCATTTTTTAAAAATGTTTGTCATGATATACAACGTATTAGGTTTTAGTTTTTTTAGCAATAATTTGACAAGCTAAGTATGAGTTGCTTGAATAATCATTATGATATGTAATCTATCATTTTAAGTGGTTTGTGATTTAGCATGAGTATTTCTATTCTAGATTGTATTGCAAAGATGATTAATTAGTGCGTAATCAGAAATAAATTCGTGAACAATATTTCATGGTCTACTTGTTTTTTGTATCTACTCTTTAATTAGATTCTAATAAGTTTGTTTGATTGTATTCGTTCTCTTATGTTTCGATAAGAATGGACGATGCTCTTGCTCATAGTGTTACAACTTGCTAATCTTAATTTTCATGAGCGTATGACATTGAGTTTGTTGTTCTATTATTATCAATTAAACGCAATAGGAAAAAAAATTAGGTTCGCTTAATTTTCAACGATTTTTGTCATATAATTAAATACATCATACTTTTTTGGGATACGATATTTTTACTTTTCATATGAGATAACATGAGATCAATTTTTTACTTGAATACTTCTCATATTATATTACTGGGATTAGACTTTATGTAATTTTTTAAATTTTATTACAAGGAGTTTTCATTCATCACTGTTTTCGACGAGTTGAACTAATCTTTCACGGGAGAAAGAACGTTTGGATATTTTTATAAATATAAACATTCATTAATTAGGATTATTAAAGGCTTTTAAAATCCTATTTTCATCATCATAATAACAATCTCCACACAACTCACAATTTTTTTAAAGAAACTTTATTCATTCTCTGTTTAAGTCGTCATCTTCTCCAATGTTTCTCTCTTTGTGAGTATTCAAGGATCCTACAAAATTAATCAAATTTACCATGACTTACATCTCCACGAATGGTGAAAAAAAGAGACTCTCAAGAATGATCAGAGTAGAAAAATCCTTACTTTTTAAATCAAAGATCCAAAAACCCACAACCCCGACAAAATCACCAACAAAAAGCAATTGGTTTGATAATAAAGACAACTTTGAATCTCTTAAAGCTGCATTTCAGAAGGATATTATCAACAAAATATGGTGCGTAGGAGGAAAGGCCAAGTCGAGATGATTAAATCCCGACGAGATTACTCTTCTTGTTTGATGAAAATTAAAGGCCAAGAAGACACATATCCATGAAGATAATGAAGTAGAAAACGCCGTGAACGCTCTGTTGTAGATTAGACAATTTATGAAGCCTTATTATGTTAAAGATTAATTTTTCAAAATGTTTGTTATGACGTACTACACATTAGGGTTTTAGTTTTTTTTAGCAATAGTTTGACAAGCTGAGTATGAATTGCTTGACTAATAATCATGTAATCGATCTTTTTTAAGGGGTTTGTGATTTCGCACGAGTGCTTCCATTCCATATTTTATAGCAAAGATGTTTGTATGTTTTTCACTCCTAAATTTGAAGTACGTACAACTTTCAGGTACTGTACTTTCTTGGAACCTAATTTGTTCATTCCTAATTTTGTTTCCTACTTCATAATCTTCTAAATTTATTTGTTTCATATATAATTCCTAATGACTAGATTTTTAATCTTTTTCCTGCTAAATAACCCAATCTGTTTATGACCMGTAATTAGACCTAAATGATACGGCGTCTTTCTTGATATACTGTTATGTTCCTGCATGCCATTGATGGATTATTATTTGTATGGTAAGTAATTATAAAATAAACAAACCCAAACTTTATCAAATTAATTAAATTCGTATACTTTATTGTTTGTAGTAAAAAGTTGATATGATTATAAACCTATTAAAATTAACCACTTGAATGTGCCCCATTGAAACAATAAATTACTTTTTTCCAATCTACTTTTGAAGAAGTCGATAGCCTTTGAAAAATTTAAACAGAACATTGAATGAATTTCTCTATAAAAAAAACATGAGAAATAATTAGAATTATGTCATATCGAACTTTTAATGAAATTTAATTAAGTAAATGAAGTATAAACATGTGACATACTCTGTATTTGAAATTAGAAGAAATTTGATATTAAAAAATAATTAATATTGGAAAAAA
>SNQN01008888.1:9102-27374 GCA_008642245.1 Bassia scoparia | reverse complement strand
TGCATGGTGAGCTACCTAATTATAACAAGCTGAGAGCATTTGGGTGCTTAGCTTTTGCTAGCAACCCTGAAAGAACAGGAGACAAGTTCTCACCAAAAGGGGTTCCTTGTGTGTTTGTAGGATACCCAGGAGGGAAGAAAGGATATAAATTACTTAATATGTTAAAAAAGGAAGTGTTTGTTTCCAGGGATGTACAGTTTTATGAGTCAGTGTTTCCTTACACTGACAAAGGAAGGAAGTTACTTGCCACCTTACCAATTCAGTCTTCACAAAGAAATTGTCCTGATGTTGAGTATGAGCAAGAAAGACACCTAGTGCACACAGAAGATGAAATAGCACCAGTGATTCATGAAGCAGCTGATCAGCAACAAAATGAGTAAGCAACAGATGAAGACACAAGTGAAATTGGTGATACACAGAACAACATCACATCACAAGGAGTGCCTGAAGAAGATAGTGGTGACATTGAAGAAACTCAAGCATTGCAAACTGAACAAACTGTTGTAAGGAGATCAGGAAGAGAAAGGAAGAAACCTACCTGGTTGGAAGATTTTATTGTGCCAACCAGTACACAYATATCAGCTCAGTGTGTAAAAGCTGAGCATGTAGCATCACTGGAAGTCACACCTAAATATGACACTCTAGTTGCTAATGCTGTTCAAACCAATGATCCAACAAGATTTAGAATGACAGTTCAAGAAGAGAAATGGGTGAATGTCATGAATCAAGAATTGGGTATTAGAGGCCAATGATACTTGGGAGTTGTGTAAACTTCCTAGAGGAAAGAAAGCCATAGGAACAAAGTGGATATATAGAACTAAATTTAAGTCTGATGGAAGTGTTGAAAGAGAGAAGGCTAGGCTTGTGGTATTGGGAAATAGGCAAAGAGAAGGCATAGATTTTGATCAAACCTTTGCTCCTATGGCAAAGATGACAACAGTCAGAGCCCTACTTGCATTGGCAGCTATGGAAGGATACATGAAAACCGGTTTCTTATATCGTGACTTATTGYAACTCACTTACAAAGGGGACCCACGATTTTAGAGAAGAAGTCGTGGTAATGCAAAACCGGCTTCTTTGGTATTTTATAATAATTTAWTTGGGCCCACTCCACTAAAGTTAGAAAAATAAATACCCATAAAGCTTCCTCAGTACTTTTGTTCTAGGCTTTTCCATTATATCTTGGTCTTCTACACCATTTTGTTTATCTTTCTCGCTCTCTCTTTCTCACTTTTGGGTTTCACGCTTTCTCCATTATCTCTCTCTTCATTTTATCTTTCAGTATTCTCAATCTTCATTTTTTGTTCTATGAATTATCTTTCAATTTCGAAAATTACTTTGTTTATTCTTTCAATTTTCTGGTCTTAATTTCGAAGATTACTCTCGCAGATTCGATGGATCTCGGAGGGCAGTGAGGGCGGCGCATTTGTAGTTGCTTATTGTAGGTTAGTTTTGAATTTATCTACATTCTTTGTTCTATGAATCTTCTGGGTTTGCTTCTAATATGTTATTTTTATTTTTTTATTTTCAATTTCTGGATTTTCCGCATATTCATTTTGCTGGGTTTTTGATTTTTTTGCTAGGTTTTGGATTTGTCTTTGTGATTTTTCRTTTTTCATTATCAGCTTTTTCATTTTCTATTTTCTTTTTGGAGGTTTCGGTTTTGTTTTTCACTGAATTCGGTATATGTTGGAGGAATTCCGTTCGATTGCACTGAATCTCAACTTCGTCGTAATTTTGAATTGTACCTATACCAGGAAAACTGGCTTTTTTTTTTTTTTGCAATTCGTTGTTTTGGGGATTTTTTTCATCTTCAAACTTGTTTTTGTTTCTGTATATTTTTAATTTCCAGATTTCTCATTTATTTTTAATTTATGTAGTCAATTCCAGATCTGATTATTACTCTTTTTTGGGATTTTTTCATCTTCTTTTTTCAATTTAAGTTTTCATTTCTGGGATTTCTATTTTCAGGTTTTGGGGATTTTTTCATCTTTTCGGCTTCAAATTTTGTTTCTGAGATTATGCATTTTGTTTTCAATTTTTCTTTTTCACTTTCGTTTTCAGTTTTTGGTAGTCAAATTCTCTGGGATTTATTCAATTTTTGGGATTTTTTCATTTTTTTATATGGCATTTTCATTTCAATTTTCTCTGTTGTTTGTGTTATTGCGTAGCATTATTTTGTTTTCTTTTTATTTACATTTTTGTTATTTTATGTTTGTGTGATACTGATTTGGGTTTTATTTTGTTTTGTATGTTTTATAATTGTTTTATTAATTTGTTTTTTTTTTGTTTTATTCAGGTGAAAATAAGCAGAATTTGAAGTATGAAGTCTCATTGTATTATAATTGTTTATATTCTAGATTGTTACTTTGTATCACGTATAATGTATAAATTATAATACACTATATTTTTTTTAGTATTCAATTTGTTTTGATATGCATTGATATATATATTTTGTGTAATTTGTTTAGTCTAATTTAAATTAAATATTTATTAATTATTTTTCTATATTGAAAAAGCTGAAATGCTGGCCTGCTTGCTCGAGATGTAAGTGGGACAGCTTTATTTTTTTAAAAAATATTCACCTAAGAGACGGTTAATATGTCAGAACAGTCTCTTAGGTGGATCAAGAGACGGTTATACGTCAGCACCGATCTCTTTGATTAGACTCAAAGAGACCGGTTCTAAGTAGCAGCACAGTCTCTTTGATCGATTTAAAAGACGCAAAACTAACCGTTCTTAACCTATGAGCCCTCTCACCTAGAGACCGGTTGATTTGCGGTCTTTGACCTTTTCATTGGTTCTTAGGCTTTTGTAGTAGTGATATAAACCATCTTCATCAGATTTTACAAAGAATAAGATTGTTTTACTTTGTATCACGTATATGTAATAATGTATAATACACTATATTTTTAGTATTCATTCGTTGATATGCATTGATATATTATTGTGTATTTGTTATAGTCTATTTAATTTAAATATTTATTAATTATCTTTTCTATATTGAAAAAGCTGAAATGTTGGCCTGCTTGCATCGAGATGTAAGTGGACCAGCTTATTTTTTAAAAAAATATTCACCTAAGAGATCGGTTAAATCAGACATGTCTTTAGGTGGTATCAAAGAGAACGTTATACGTCAGCACCGATCTCTTTGATTAGACTCAAAGAGACGAGTTCTATAAGTAGCACCAGTCTCTTTGATCGATTTAAAAGACCGCAAAAAACTAACCAGTCTCTTAACCTATGAGCCTCTTCAATTAGAGAAAGGTTGATTGCGGTTCTTTGACCTTTTTTCAATCGGTTCTTTTAGGCATTTTTTGTAGTAGTGAATAAACTCTTCAATCAGATTTTACAAAGAATAATAATTTTCATCACATTAACAATGGAATCATGAAAGAAAAAACGCAATAATTTCAGCTAAACTAAATTGGTTCATGTATAAGAATTTAGAATCCACTATATACAAACTTGCACAACATTGTCATCCAAATTTGCACATATATCAACTTATACATTCAATTTGTGATCATAAACAAAATAACATTATTATGAATAAATCACAATAGAAATATTTTGCTTACCATATCCCATGTTAACATAAAAGGATATACATCAATAAAAATATTAACATTGAAATTATTGAATATTTATCATGAAGATTAAACCAGTATAAATTATATGTAAAATAAACGAAGGCAAATAACAAGGACACTCTTACTTGATATATTTCTTCACATGAAATTAGACTTGAAGAAACCAAGCATTTCTATCTTGCCCCTTCCACCTTCAACTTTCTTTCCATTTCCATATTCGATGAATTGCTATCCGACTTCTGAGTGATAACATATACTGAACAGAAATGCAATTAAACTAATAGATTTTGGAAAAATCTGAACAAGAGAATCTAGATATTCAAAACTCTAAGCACGGAATCTCGCTTTCCTTTAATTTAATTTCGCCCTCTAGGTCACCGGATTAAACAGAAATAACTAATGAGATCATGGAGAGAACCTCACTCTTATGATCTTCAAAGTTGTTACAGAAAAGAGATTTTGAGAAAGTTTGTGTGACTACTCTAACCAAGTGTCTTAGAGATTGAACTTGAGAGTATTGCAAGTTACAAGATAGAAAACTCAAGTGTTCTCTCTTATCTTTTCTTCTCTAGCTAATGAAACAAGTGAACCTATTTATAGGCACTCCATAGGTACTCCAACAGCCATATTTTGGATRGTGTAACCCCCAAAATCAATGCACCAAAGCTAAATCAATTTGAGTTAAATGTGATTAAATCACATTTATCTCATACCCATTGATTCTCCAAGCTTTAATATTTTAAAACATCATTATCATGCATTAAGAAGGCTTCCAACGGACATAAACATCAACGG
Organism: Bassia scoparia; assembly: GCA_008642245.1. Classification (NCBI taxonomy): domain Eukaryota; kingdom Viridiplantae; phylum Streptophyta; class Magnoliopsida; order Caryophyllales; family Amaranthaceae; genus Bassia; species Bassia scoparia. The sequence continues at coordinate 22,986 of SNQN01008888.1, read as the reverse complement.
GCAAAAGATCAAAACGTACCGTGAGTTTAAATGGCGACCAGGGGCCAAATGGTGTGGCGCCATATCAAGTGGCGTGGCGCCATTTTGCCACTGCCTCATTTTCCCATTTCCGCTTAATTTTGATCCATATGGGAACTTAACCCCAAATGATCCTAAGGGACCCCTTTGCCATGATTGTCCTACAAAATCACCTACTAATATCATTAGCTCATGGATCATTTATGTATAAATGTTCCAATTCAACATACAATTAGAGGTGGTCAAAGTAACACGACCCGTTAACACGACACGTTATTAACGGATTTGGGTTGAGAATCTTGACTTGTTTATGTAAACGAATTGACACGACACGACAGGTTAGAGTTGGGAATTTCAACCCGTTTAAATAAACGGGTTGACACGATTGCTCCTAATTATATACCTTAGTATGTTAAAAAAATGATACGCTAACTCGACACGAAAATGACCCGTTATTAGCGGATTTGGGTCGAGGGTGTCAATCCGTTTAAGTTAAACGGGTTGACACGACACGACACGACACGTTTGTTAAACGAGACGGGTTAGGGTTAAAGGCGTCCAATCCGTTTATGTGAGCGACACGACACAAAAATGACACGACACGTTGAACACCTCTATCTACAATAAAGGCCACATTGTGAACTATCGAGGGTATTTTTGTTATTTCTTTTTTATCTTGCTTAATTTTTTCTTTTTTATAAAGGCTAGAAGAAAGATGAGCAAAAAATATTAGGATCCCCTACTCTTGGGGGGAGATCCTAATTTGTTAATTACAATGATTTATTTTCTTTGTATCAAAATTATTGCAACGATTTAACACTTTTTCTCTTTACTTTATGTTAAAAAATTGTTGCGTTTATTTTAATATGGAGGGAATATAAATTTTGTGTGAATAATCTCGGAATAACTTATTAATCTATGGACTATGTCAATCAGTGAAGTAGGGGACCTACAGCTACAGCTACAAAGTCGGTCAAGTTAATGGAGCCATTATTCAATGTTGATGGCTCTGTGAGTTAATGAATTACTTTAAGCGCGTACTCTGTAGGTCTATAGTATTCATGATTTGGTCCCTCAAATATCTGTAAGATGATCAAAATGAAGACTAGCTATGAACTATTCTTTCATGAGTTTAGTTAGCCAGATTATTGTATCAATGAATATTTTTATTCGCCCATTTAAATAGTCTGGTGACTTACAGTATTAATCTAAGGGCTATAGCACCTGAAGGGTGACGATTTTCGCACACCCTAAACAATTTATGTACTCCTCCCCTCTCGCTCACGTGACGTGAAGCCGTTAACAATGAGCATTGTTAATTTGTTATTGTCCACGTGAGAGGGAGAGAGAGCTGTGACTATTGTTAATGTGTGAGAGAAATGCGGAAATCATTTCCCCACTTGAAGAGATAATATATGAGTGAATTGAACGAACCAGTGATCTTGCATGATTAGGAGGACCTACGACTGCAAAGTCTTTCAAGTAAATGGAGAAAGAAGTGGCCGAAAGAATTTTAGCCAGCTAATAAAGGAAGCTTTTGAATTTGGTAGGACAAAGATGTTACAGTATTAAGCTTATGCATGATTACACTTGAAAGAGATACTGTATGTATGTAGCATAAATCATTGAAGCAGTGGACCAGGCTACAGCTACAAAGTCGGTCAAGTTAATGGACTCAATTCAACGTTGAGAGCTACTGCACACAAATATTAAAACAACACAACTTCAACCAAACTCACAATCAGCTACCATATACAGTTCCACATACATTCTGCAGCGAAAGATCATAGATGGATTTATCATTAGTTCTCACAGTTGTTCAAACTTTTCTGCAAGTATTGGATTCTCCCATTTCTGGGGAGATTCAATCTGCATGGGGTTACAAATCCCAACTTGAAAAACTCAAACACACCATTTCCACCATTGAAGCCGTGCTTCTTAATGTCGAGAGCCAACAGAGGTTGCAACTTCCGTGCAGCATTCCACCTGTCACGCTTAAAAGGCTCAAGGAGGCTGTTTATGAAGCACAAGACTTGTTCGATGAGATTGCTACTATTACTCAGCGCAAGAAGCTGCCTGGTAAACAACTGAGTGAAGAGGTACGCCTGTTCTTCTCCTGCTTTAATCAGCTCTATTATGCTTTTTCCAAGTCTCGTGAGATTAAAAATATTAGACAGCAATTGGATGAAATTGCAAAAGATCATCGTGACTTTGGGTCGATGCAAGTCCCATTGGTTACTCCGGGGGTGAGGAATAACCCACGGGAAACCCACTCATTTGTGTGCGAGGAAGATGTGATTATTGGGAGAGATGAGGACAAACGGATAGTGATAGAGATGTTATGTGATGCAACTGCTTCGGAGAAACAAGTTTCCGTTGTTAGCATTGTTGGGATTGGAGGGTTAGGGAAAACAACTCTTGCCCAACTTGTCTATAATGATGAAACGGTCCAAAGGGAATTTCAACTGAAGATGTGGGTTTGTGTGTCTGATGATTTCAACCTCCAATCTCTTCTTTGTAGAATCCATGCAGCTGCAACCAATCAGCCTATACAGAGTGGACTCAGTCTTGACCAGTTGCAAAGTAACATTAGAAATGAACTTGAAGGGAAAAAGTATCTCCTTGTTCTAGATGACATTTGGAATGACGACTCGATTAAATGGCTTAATTTGAGAAGTATTTTGAGCCAATGTGGGAGTGGTAGCAGAATTGTTGTGACCACTCGCTCCATGAAGGTGGCAAGCATTGTAGGAAGCCATCAAACCCATGAATTGAAGGGCCTCTCTGATCAAGACTCATGGTCTTTGTTTAAGAAGATGACACTTGAACGCGGTCAAACTCAAATGGAGGAACACTTGGTTGACGTTGGAAAGGCGATTGTTCGCAAGTGTGCCAATGTCCCGCTTGCTATAAGGGTCATAGGAAGTCTTCTTCAAGGCCAGGGTGAAAGTACGTGGCGAAATGTGATGAATAAAGGCTTGGCCAATATAGAGCAAGATGAGAATAATGGTGGCATAATACCTGTGTTGAAGATTAGTTATAATTATCTTCCACTGTGTTTAAAGAGCTGCTTCGCTTTCTGTGCTGTATTTCCCAAGGATCATAAGTTTATCAAAGAGGATTTGATTTATCTTTGGATGGCTCAAGGTTTCTTGACACCACTAAATGGACAAAAGCTTGAAGATGTGGGTGAGGAATATTTCACCAACCTACTACAAAGGTGTTTCTTCCAAGATGTACAACGAGAAGATGTAGATGGAGAAATTTTATCATGCAAAATGCATGATTTGGTTCACGATCTTGCCCAGGGATTAGGGGGAACAGAAACAAAGTCTTCCGACAATGATATGTGCTATATGAATGACAAAACTTACCATATTTTTATTGATGATACAATTTTCGAAATTCTTCATCTTGATGGTTTTTTAACTAAGATGAAAAAGTTGCGTACATGGTTAGGACCTCGTACTCAATTTATATGCTTTGAGGGGTTGCTTCCACAAATGAGATATTTAAGGGTTTTAGATTTGAGTGAGGACAATTATGCTGGAAAAAGAAGTTTGAAGAAGTTGCCCAACATGATAGGTGAATTGGCGCACTTAAGGTATCTTGACCTCTCTAACAATCGTGAACTTGTCGAGATTCCCAATAATTCAATTGCACAACTAATCAATTTGCAAACATTGAAATTATTTCATTGTTGGAAGCTAAAAGAGCTGCCGAGGGACTTGAGCAAATTAGTAAATCTTAGGCATCTTGATATCACTTTTTGTTTAAGTCTGAAATATATGCCTCCAGGGATGAACAAAATGAGTTGTCTGCACAAGCTACCAATGTTTGTAGTGGGTCGTGGTGGATCAAGCCATGCTAGCTGTTTGGGCTCAATTGGTGGTGTTGGGAAGATAGCAGACCTGAAAGATCTCAACAACCTCACAGACAGCTTGGAAATAAAAATGAAACTAGGTTGGACATATAATAATGAGATAGCAATGGAGGGAGAGAAATATTTAATCAACAAGCCACTTTTAAAAGAAATCAAAATAAGATGGGATTCTGACCTTCCGGGTGATATTGCTGAAGCATTGCTGCAAGGTCTGCAACCCCACCCTAATATAAAATATTTTTCTTTGTACGATTATCCAGGGGGGAAATTCCCGAGTTGGGGGGACATGGACTCATTGAAAGACCTAAATGTTGTTCAGATAAATTTGCATAATTGTACAAGGTTGGAGCATGTTCCATCGTTGAGCCAATTGCGTCACTTGAAATCCCTTTATCTTAATAGTTTAAACGAATTGGAGTATGTGGAAGATGGGGCTCCAACAAGGGGAACGCTTGACTCGAGGGTTGCGGTATTCTTTCCGGCCCTTGAAAGCCTTGAGTTAAGTGGTCTGCCAAAGTTGAAGGGATGGTGGAGAGCAGCATCACCATCATTATCAACTTCACATTCAGAATCAGTAGTGGAGAGTGACATTCAAATACTTGGATTTCCTTGCCTGTCTCGTCTACTAATACAACATTGTCCAAACTACCTAATGAGTTTTCCATCTCTTCCAAAGCTAGAATCATTGGAAGTGCGTGATTGTAGTAAAGCACTGAGATTTTTTCATTCCCTACCCACCGAGTCTTTCCAACACCTTACAAAATTGGTCATATCAGATGACGAGGAGATCGAGAGTTTGGAAACAATAGAGGTGTTCCGAAGTGGCCGCATGTCCTCCAGTCGCTCCTTTGAACTATTTCAATGCTCGAAACTGAAGAGTATATCAGGAAGAGAAGTGTGGGAGAATTTCACTGCCCTTGAAGAGCTAACATTATCTGATCTTCCGGAGTTGGAGATGGAGGATAATAATGAAATACCCTGGAGATGCCTTGCTCCCTCTCTCCGTTCTTTGAATTTAGTTACACTCCCAAAGATGGGGAAGTTGCCGACGGGGATGCGACACTTGACTACCCTCAGCGTCCTCCGAATTTCATTATGTAATAACTTGGAAGAAATACCAGCATGGATAAGCTGCTTTGCATCTCTCCAAAGACTTGAAATTTCTAATTGTCCAAGTGTGAAATCACTGCCGGAAGAGATGCAGCACCTCACCTGCTTAAACACACTGGATTTATGGTTTTGTTCTCCGGAGTTGATTGTAAGATGCAAGGAGCAGACCGGTGCTGATTGGCACAAAATCAAACMCATCCCCGCCATTCACATCAATTAGAAAACAAAATAAGGTTMTCCTTAATTATCCTTCTTTCCCTTCATTTAATTTTAATCTAATTTTACCCACCATTATTAATATTATTTTGATTCTACCTGGATGTCATTRTATCAAACTAATTATCATTTTATTTTGTTTTATCTTTTATTTGTTGCTTCTATGTATTTTGGTTTACCAWGATTGTTAGGAATCTGCTCAAACATTATGAATTACCAAAGACCAACTTCTGTATTATGTGCACAGTTTAATTTCATACTATTGTTAATTTGACCATTAAATGGTTAAAGATCAAAATGTTCAATGTTAGAGTAATTACTAAATCAGGTTTGGCTGCTAAGTAGCGAGGTTGGGAATCGAAATGAGATGATATATAGTTCTATAGAGGAGTATTTAATTGGCTGCTAAGTACATGATTTTTGGGAATCGAAATTAAATGCTTTGTTCTTCCTCATTCAAAAATCATGGTTTCGCCTTCATTAGAAGAATTTGTTGCTCTTAATAAATTAGATATTTAGAGACTTTTGGTAACTTTTGAATGATTAAACTACAAAATTAAACCTTGCTTTTCAAAGGGACAGAGTTGACTTCAACTTCCAGACAACTTTTGATTTGTCAAAGAATTTTCAAAATTATTAGGAACATTCATGAAATTTTACATGAAAACTTTGACAAATTTCCTTTTTTTTCTTCTGAAATGGTAACATCTGGAATCATTTTACTTATTTGCAATATATGTTTTGTCTTAGCCTTTTAATTTGAAGGGTTTGAGCTGCAGCTAAATTTCTTCCAAATTGTTGATTTCAAACCAAATATTTTGCTATAGGTAAAACTTAGCAAGTGCGTTATAGGTATTTTTTTTTTTCATATAATATATAGATTATATACTATTGAACATTCATTTTGTTTTCTGTTTGCCCATTACCATTGATTCATAACATGTATTGGAGAAACCAATTGATTCTTTGCGGTTGTGTGAGTCTTGCTTGTTTCTTCTAGTATATGCTTCTTTTTTACCCTGTCCAGCAGAAAGGCATTTCATCGATGTAGTTCAATTGTGACGCTATTAATTTGATGCTCTAGATTAAAGCTGTTTTCTACTTTCAACAGGTAAAAAATTTGTTCTCATGATAAGAAGCTGAACAGATTTGTTAGAATGTTTGTAGAACTGTTGTGATCCCCAAGGGTGTTCCAAGAGAGCTGGTTGTTCCTCGCTTATCTCGTACTTATTCTTGAGGTATGTATGTGWATTTTGTCTCTGGTTWCATGAAGTTGTTTAACTGATTTTTGAAAACTCTTGCACATACAAGCTACAATTCGTGCATGCACCAGTAAATTTGCATCTGATTATATGTCATAGGTACACTGAAAATTCTGACAGTTTGCAATCTGCGAAAAACTAACAACATAGAGATTCTGACAGCTTTGATTCTTGTCGTTTTCAGTGTAAGATGTTTCAAATTGCTAGAATAGTACTGTTTTCAGCTAACTTTAATTCATYTTATTTAAAAGTATATATAAGTATGAATATATGATGCATAAATCCAATGTATACCTTTTTGGTAATTTTCCTTTTATCCCTCAACCATGAGGCATGTGTTATTCATAAAAGAATACAAAGTTCTAACTTATGTTTCTCTTTTCCTCCAAATCTTCCAAATCCACATGTTCATACTTCATACCATTGTCGACGATTCTCTAAAAACATTATAGAGTTTTTCCATGCATGCTCAAACTCTACTCAATGACTTGCAGGGTTGAGGTGTTGCACAGTAGATTTTTGTAGATAGGATAACTGGATTAAGTTGGCCAATGATTTTTCGCAATGGTACCAGCTTTGTTCTTCCTCATTCAAAATTCATAGTTCCTCCTTTATTAGAAGAATTTGTTGCTACTAATCAGAAATTAAGAGACTTTTGGTAATTGATTCTGGCCTGTTTGAATGATTAAATGACAGAACCTTGCTTTTATAAGGGACATAGGTGCCTTCAACATCTTGTCAATAATTGAACTCGAACACGGTAGGTTTACGTAATGATTTTTTAGGTGTGAATGTATGTTTTGTGTGTGGTTATATGTTCAATTGACTGTTTGAAAACACTTGAACATACAAGCTTCATTTCTGTTGTTAAGATAATTTCTAGCTTCAAGTTCATATGTTTACCAATAAATTTGCAATACATATTATAGGTTGTATCTACACTGAAAATTTTGACAGGCTTGCAATCTTAAAAAATATAACAAGAGATCAATTCTGACTACTCTGTAATGATTGGATGTTTTGTTTCCGTTGTCATKGTAGAAGGATACAAATTGCTGGAATAGTACTGGTTTTGTTTTAGCCAACTGATTAGAAGAGTTTGTTCTTATTTCTTAATCAGATATGAAGAGACTTTTGGTAACTTATTCTTGCCTGATTAAATGATTAAAAAACAACAGAACATTCCCTGTCAATATCACAGAGCTTCCTTCAAGTTTTTGTAAATATTTGAACCTAAATACAGCAGGTTTTGATTTGGCAACGAATATTCTAAATTATTTAACTGATACCATTACATATTTAACTTACGCCCTGTAACGATTTTTGGTTACAAATGCAGTAGTTTTGGTTTTGTAGCATCAAAAGATTTTTCTATATTATTATTCCTTGAATAATCACTTTTGGTTCATGTTAGCCGACCCCATTTATGAGACTAAGGCTTTGATTGATTGATTGATTGATTGATTGATTGAATTACTTTGTGCTACTTACTCTACAGTTGAATAAAACCTGTGGATCATGCTGCAAAATCATAACATTATAGTATGGAATAAGGTAAATTACTGACATTGACATCAAATATTTTTCTAGACATTTTCTTTCTAGTTTTATATACGCCGAAACAAGTTGTTGTTATTACCATCTATTACTTGTACTAAAGGAACTTGGTGCAYTTTTTTACCTTTCGACGTGTCTGTTTCATCATATGCTTCTTTTCTTTGAATTATTGTTTTGCAGAGTAATGGCTTCTTTAATTGTTCTGATGAGACTCATTTTCACAATCCTAAGCTTCTCAAAAGGGAGGGAGTGAGGTTCATTTTTCTCATGCAGTATATTCACTAGAGGAACTGAGGAAGCATTCGGATTTATCATAGGGGAAGATGAAGCATTTTCATTCATTTGGTGATTTTCCTTCCATCCCTTTCACCATGTGTTTTGGCTATAGCTCTGGCACATTCAGAGACAGATGTTGATACAGCTTGCCATTATCGTCGAGATGAACTTCACATTTGTCAGAATATGAGGCAAGATCTCTTTGCCTGCACTATGTCTAACAAGTTCCTGTGAAGTACAGTAATTCTTTTTGGTGCTAGCTCAAGTAGRACGAGTTGGTTGAGTGGATGAAATGCCTCAATAGAACAAGTGTTATGTGATGTATTTCAAAGGCTAGGGATTTGTAAGCTTCGCTGTATAGAAAACATTTGTTGTTTCTATTATGAATATATGTTTTGTTTGATATTATGAGAAATTGTTGGACTGACTGATTGAAAATAGTTGAGCATGCAAGCTTCATTTATACAGTTAGGCTAGCATTGTCTTGTTTAGCTACAAGATCAACTTTGCACCTGTAAATGGTCGTAAATGGATGTTGGCACCCTTCTGTTAACACAAAAACACAGTAGAAGGTAAAAATATTAGTCATAAAGATGTGGCAGAAGATATTTCATTGATGGTATAGCAGAAGGATTACAATCCTGAATCCTGAGACTAAACTACTGAACATATTCYCTGAGACTAAAGTTCTAAAATGAAACTATCGGTAAGAACAGAATCAAGTGACATCGATGCACAAATTGGTTATTTCATTGAATGAGAAGTAGACAGATTACATTTCTGAGGTTTGCTCAAAGCTATTTTACATATCTTTAAGGGAAYGAAAAAATCACATGAATACAAGTTCGACATTAAAGGTCTTTTCCAATTAATACAAAAATGTAATAAGAAACAGTCAAAGATCTTTTGACATCGAATTGCAGACTTTCTTAATACTATCAATGTGAAGGGATTTCCAAAAGCATGTGCCTGGATATGAATTATTGTCCAGAATATATCAACTCGATTCTATAACTCAACTGCAGTGTCGTGTGAACTACTTGTGCTGGGTTTACCATTTTCAGCCTTGGGACTGTTCCCGTTGCTAATTAGGTCTAGACCATAGACATGACCCATCTTCTTGCGTTTTGTTTCCAAATATCTCTTATTTTCCTTGGTTATTGGAGTTATAAGAGGAACTCTCTCAGATACAGCAAGACCATAACCCTTGAGCCCTATATATTTTGCTGGGTTGTTTGTCATCAGCTTCATCGTTCTAACACCTAAATCTCTTAAGATCTGCATTCAGCCCCCAAGTTTTAAGCAATGTCACTCAGACTGCTCAAGAAATATTTAAATCTCAAGGAGAGTACTAAATTAAMGCAATTAMAATAAAGAAATAGACATCACTGTAAAAAACAATTCAGAAGGAAAGTGCCGAGGTTTACTACCTGTGCACCAATTCCGTATTCTCTTGAATCAACAGGCAGTCCCAGTTCTTCATTAGCTTCAACGGTATCACGGCCAGCATCCTGCAAATTATATGCACGAAGCTTATGGCCTAAACCGATTCCTCTGCCTTCATGCCCACGAAGGTAGACCAACACTCCTTTACCAGCAGCCTCTATCTTCTTCATAGCAAGTGCAAGCTGGTTTCCACAGTCACATCTGGCTGAACCAAAAATATCTCCTGTAAGGCATTCGGAATGAACCCTTACCAGGATATCCTGTCCATCTCCTATATCTCCCTAATTAAAAGAAAGAAGAATGAATAATAAGACAATACATCAATCATAGATGCGGAAAGCTTTATCAAGGAAAACTCAAAGGCTTGTTCACAAATTGCAGCCAAAGCTCAAGTTTTCTACACTTTTTAACATTCTTATATGAATTAAAAAATTTAACATTGTTATACGAAGTATTCAATTCAATACACAAGAAAGCCATTAAGGTAGACACACCAAGACTAGCAAACCAGACGAGGAAAGGTAAGCATTAAAGTTTATCAACATTTTATCTTAAGTTAACAGTAATTCAGAAGAAGAAAAGACATTGGCCAACAAAAAAGAAAGCTAACAATAAAACCCATTCACCTTAACATTGCAATTGCTCAATGCCATCCAGGGATGATTGTAGCAGTAAGCTGTAAAAGGCCCCACTTTGTAGGCATTTTGCAGGATGAGAAGGCCGTTCACTAACTGAGTCTTTTTCTCCGGTACCTATAAATTACAACAAATTAGTACAACATCTATTAAAAATAAACAAATCCAACTACGTTTGAAATCAAACCCGCTGGAGGGGGTGATGTATATCCATCAAGAATCTGAGGATTTGTTGGTTAAAATTTCTACATACGAATCCATTTTACAACGAATATCTGAATGCAGGAATGATATGTGTAGTTTGTATAAGATAAGAATGAATAGTTAATTTCCTCCAAGAAAAACCTCTAAATAAATTCTTGTGAAATTTTAACAAAAGCAGTCAGAATACATAAGCAAAGCATGTTGATTAAGGAGGGGGGGGGGGGTAACAACCACTGAGCTTAGATAGTTGCAGAGAAGCTAAAAAAAAAAGTAAGTAGCAAGTGACATTGCTTACGGGTAAAAATGACTAAGGAACAGAGAGCTCACAAGTCACTAGAAGAGAAAGAGGATTTAGAAGTGACTAAGAACACACCTAACCCTTCTTTTTCCATTATCCCCAGAATTAAAAATTACTACTGTGAAATTTAGGTAAGTATTCAGATTTAAACACCACTATTCTATACGTACAGCATTCATTGCTACCTTTGAGTGCCTCAATTCTTGACAACAGCTTTTCAAATGTCAAATATAATAAGTCTAGGTACATAAGTTGTTTTTGTCCTCCACTTTTACCATGGTTATTGAATAGAGTAGTCCAATGATAAAGGATTAGGGTCAAATTTATTGCTATTGAAAAGGACATTACATGTATAGAGTTGTTTTTATTTAACTTACTGGCATTCACAATGGATCAAATCCCTTACAGGTTTGTCTATATGCCACCTCATCTTCATAGAAACCCCTTACCTAACTAACCTTTCCTCAACAATAGTTCAAACCTTTTGAGGGTGTATTTGTGGGACCAATACATATAAACATTTATTTTTTAGCTTTTCTTTTCTACTCAATACCCCGCCAAAATGCTACCTCACTCCATAAAAACAACTTACTAATTTCACACCTCTCTCAACTTTCAAACCCATCTCACTCCACTAACAATAAGGGGTTTGTTTTTCAAACCTCAAGAAACTCATTACAAGCCCCTTATAAACCCCTTATAGTGAGTGCCCTTCGCTCACTCATTACAAGCCCCTTATAAACCCCTTATAGTGAGTGCCCTTCGCTCACTTTTTTCTTGTTAGTTTGCCGACCTATCCATTATTTACCCGCTATGGACTTTAGCCATTTTGCCTGATCGGCTAATGACCTATATGAGGCGACCCTCTTTGCACTCCAACCAATTCCGACCCGCACCAATCCTTACCCAATCCGCCAATAACCAAGTCTAGTAGAGACCATCACTGACCTCCCACATATTTACCAATGATTTGATGTAATCTCCAAATCAGCAACAACCTTTGTAAAAGGAGAGTATGCACTACACTTTGTGCTCATGGCAGGATTGTTCCATCCTCAAGATACAATTCTACATATCCTTCCTAGTTTTCTTAGGGAAGTGGAGTAATACAGTATATAACAACATCAAAAAAGTTGAAGCCTAAGTGACACTATAAAACGAAATAACTGAATATAGATTTCACTAATTAGCTGAGTTCCTTTCATGTCAGAAATATCATTGTGCTTTCCACAATATGGGGCCGGAGCAGAAATGCTAAACGAAAATTGTGATGCCTTACCTTATTAGATCAGCAATCGATACAATTTTAAGATTTTCCTTTTGTGCAAATTCACGAAGCCTTGGTAATCTAGCCATTGAGCCATCATCATCCACAATTTCACAGATAACTGCAACTGGATTTAATCCAGCTAACATAGCAAGATCAACAGAAGCTTCAGTGTGTCCAGCCCTCTTCAGAACACCACCTTYTCGATACTTCAATGGGAAAATGTGACCAGGGCGATTAAAGTCCTCAGGCTTGGAGTCGTTTGATGCCAGGGCCTTCACAGTAGTAGCCCGATCCTGCGCTGACACACCAGTGGTTGTACCGTGTTTTGCATCCTAATGATTTTCATAAGAAAAACTAATTAAATCAAAACTAGTTTTGTGATAAGAGAAATATAKGCACTCACTTGAGCCAGCAAAATATATCTATCTAGATACTTCTGAAATTAGTTCARCAAACATTATTTTAAACATGTTGAGCCAAACTACATACCACAGTGACCGTAAATGCTGTACTGAGCTTGTCCTCATTATCCTTACTTGCAACCATGAGAGGAAGTTGAAGTCTCTGTAGATCGTTTTCTTTCATACTGACACAAACAATCCCGGTTCCATACTTGACAAAGAAAGCCATTGCTTCAGGTGTTGCTAACTCTGCAGCCATTATAAAGTCTCCTTCATTCTCCCTGTCTTCGATAGGTGGTCTTATTTTCGAATAATCTTTCTAAAAATTAGTGCGGTATCTTTTTTAAAAAATTGGTCATGGATGAAGAGGTTTGGAGAGTGTGTTGTGTTTCATTAATGAAACGCGGCTTAGCTTGGATTGGCGACAACAGGGTTCAGGTCATTCATCAAAGGCACCTCCATGGGTGATATTTGCATGATTACATATTTACATGGAATAGATAATTGGTTCTAGCCTAGTTTGCCACGCAGTGCGTGCAATTTTTTTTATTTTTTTAACTCAATGCTCAACTTTAATTGTGAGAAAACGTGAAGTGCAATGTTACTACAGCATGGAAATATATATTAAATTGAAAATGATACATCAGACTCAGTATAATCACGATTTGAAACCCAAATTGATAAGAAAGAAATGTTCAAAATAACTTAACAAATTTACAACAATTTATACAACATAAACTAAAGTGGAGTTTCAAACCAACAATATTAAATATAAAATGGTAAATCTATAAACAATGTTCAAAAAAGTGAAAAAACATAAACGAAATTACTTGCAAACAATACGGTAAACGGACTGCAACATAAGAATAGATATGAAGAATTGTTGTCAGTTGGAATAGAATAAAAAAAATGTGAGTATTAAGTAATGAGTGTCTATTTTTATCAAATATTATTTACAAATATCATACTAATTGATTGACTAATGAAAAAAAGTTAAAAAGAGAGAATTAATATGGATTACGTTATTGACTTATTGTATAAGTAAAATTTATGATTATTGATGTGTTGAATGTGGAATATTAGAGTAATTGAAATTTCAATTAGATTCAATTAAAGACTAATAGAAAAAGCAAATTTTTCATGAATCAATTAAGTTTGAATGTTTGACTAATTAAGGTATTTTTTATATAAATATAATTAGGAAAGAATGGAATGGAGTAGTTATTTCAAAATCAAACTAATTAGGGATATATAGTATTTTCATAGGGGAACCATAGCTCCCGTTGTCTATGTAATCAGAGCATTAAT
>SNQN01008886.1:13326-27378 GCA_008642245.1 Bassia scoparia | reverse complement strand
GTCGAATTCTTGGGGGTTTTGACAAAAGTACCCCAAGTTCCTCGGGTTTTTTGAAAAGAAATTCATCTTTTAATAACAACTAGTTTTTTAGCTCGGCGTTGCCCGGGTCCTTTTTTTTTTTTTTACTCTTTCATCATCCATGCACAGTAAAATCATTGTATGAAAGGGGTTTATGACTTTACACTAAATTGTTGTTGTTTTTAATTTGAAAACACAGGTAAAGAGTTGGGAGCAAATTAATTGTTCATTTTTTTTAGCGGTGTTTAGTTTATAGCAAACGAGTGATTTTTGACATATGTCTTCGATGATCAATATAATAGATGGTGAACTCGTTAAAGTCTAAGTTTTAAATAAGTTTGAGAAAACAATAAATTAAGTAAGTTGTGCTCTTGTTGTTTACTATTTTTTTTGCTAGTGTTTCTTATCTTTGATCCTCAATGGCACTAGTGCATTGTTGGAGATTCGTTTGAGAGTAATTTCATGTGGTGGAGATTCGTTACTGTTTTTAAATGAGAAGTAAAAAATTTTAGCTTACTTTGAGAGTAACTTATGWAGCAGTGGAAAGCGATGTATATAACCAAAGAAGGTGTTATTTCTTTTGTCCATTGATCTTTGTTGTGGGTGATTTACTTTTTTCTGGTTTTCCTTCTCTTGTTTTGTGTGGAGCATGTTCCTATAAGAAGTTGTTTTATTGTTAGGTTTAACTTTGAAGGGAGATATGATCATATGAATGTTTTGATACTTTGATACCCTAATAATTTAACTTTGAAGGGAGATATGATCATATGAATGTTTTGAGACCTCTTGTCATATACTCAGTAACTTATTTACATTCAATTAGCGTTTAACGCTAAAGCTACTCAAAAACGCTACCTTTGCCGAACAGTAATTAAATTAACCAAAAGTAGTTTTTTAATCTAGTCAGAACGCTAAAAGCCTACCTAAAAAAGCATTACGCCGAACACGCCTATGTAAATATTGAATAATGTTACCCCGGGCAGTGTCGGGAGAAAAAAACAGTTTCATATAATTAATGAAAACAACTTTAATTATTACCACACACTACCCCGAAATTGCACATAACAAAGACGATAAGTACCCCTTAATTTTTGTTATTACTCGAAATATCATGTTGCTTCGATTCTTAGGACCCAAAGCATAACCTAACTCGACAACCCCTCCTAATGAAAGCATATTAAATCAAGTCTTCTTTAGACATTGAGAATTATTTTGTGGTTTTTTAAGGGTAATTTGTGATATATTTATCATACATATATGTTTATTCTATTCAACTTGTGGTTTAATTTTTTTTAGAAAAATACGCTCAATTCGAGAAACAAAACTTCACAAAAAATAATTACAGTTTTTTAATCATTTAGAATGTTTTGCTTCAACTTATTTTCATTTCCCAATGTGTTAATCCAATTTATTCCTTAATAACATACGAAATTACTATCCTCCAGTTTCAAAAAAGTGACAACATTGGTATTTTCAACTATTTCAAGGAACAAAAGTATTTAACACAAGAAATCAAATTATAATGTTTAAAAATTTTGATTAATTACTTGTTTCATTATTAAATTTTTCCCATTAAAATATATGAAAATTCATTATTACTATTTTTTAAAACGATGAAGTAATTTATTTCATGTTTTCAACTGAAGTAAGCAGATCGCGCGTCAAAGCATCTTTAAAAAAAAATCTACAAAAAAATTAGTCAACCAACGTGTGAAGAATCCCACACGTGTTCACCTCGTATCATTCTTCCTCTTCCACTCTGAAAGCCCTGCCTTTAACCTCCATTTTCTTCTTTCTTTCTCATCAATCAAACTAATTAACAAGCTTTTTTTCAACAATTGCGTTAATTAATTTAAGTACTTAATTAAATCCAAAAACCAATTGAATTTGCGAAACAAATAATTTTGCTTTATATTTGATCTTTTCCAAACTCAAAAAAATTGGCGATTTTCAGAAGTCTTCAAAAGATCATAAAAAACCCTAATCTCAAACTAATGTGCAACCCACCAAAATTCAGCAATTTTCACAGATCCCAATTCTCTCTCCTCCTCACTCCCTCTTTTCTCTCTCTCTCTCCTCTGACGTCATCCTCTTCAACGGCCCACTCTTCATCTCTCCACGCCGTGGAATGCTCTTCTCATTCGCGACTCCACTTCTTGTTCGAGGCGACGTCGTTTTGCCGAGCTGCTTCGGAAGCCCGCATTTGAGTTTCCGATTCAAATTAGGGTTTGTAAGCCCTTGAGAACGAGGAAAAGAGGGAGGAAATTGATTCAGAAGGTTGTTGGTGAATGATGATGCATCATCGTGGTTTGTTACTAGTTTTGTGAATTGCCTAATTTACATTCTCTTTTTCGCGGATGGCTTCGGGTCCTTTGCGTTGGTTGTGTGGCTTCTGAAGATTATGGTTATCGTTCTATGATTAATGTGATTTTTTAAGCTGATAAATGTTGTGATTATGATTATGTGTTAATTTTCTGTAAATTCAAGAAATATTGATATTTGCAGCTACAAGTACAAGTAGTACTTATGATTGTATTGATTGATATTGTCATGAAAATTAGCAGAAGTTAATTGTGAAACTGAATTGTGTTTCGTCAGCTTTTGAGTTTGGTGTTACTTGTGTAGTGTAGATGTTGAAATTATCATATTGGAACTTACTGAGAAATCACTTTGAAACTGATATCTCAAATTTCTGTGGCACATATTAATTAGAACAATAATGTGATCAGAACACACCCTGAAACAACTTTTAATGGAGTTAAATTCCAATTGTAGAAAGTGCATCCTGTTCAGTGTTGTTGGTGCTCTTATTGTTCAAAATTGTCTATTTCTTGCAAGTAACCTAGATTCCGCCAAAAACTCTTTATGTGCTATTGAAGAGAGCACAGGACTTATGGAACGGTATGTGTGTCACAATCTAAGATTTTGACGCTTCATAACAAAGTGGCTGCACTTTGCCTTTTGGTGGCAAGAAAATCAAGCCTGGATGAGATTTGATGCCCTGGATTGGCTAGGTGCGAGCTTGGCACGCACAGCTGTTCCGATGTGGGCCAACAAAGCTGATGCTACACGGTTAAAGACAGGTTTAAAATAGCATGTTGTACATAGTATGTGTTGGAGCAGAGTGTTAGAAAGAGTGTACCTTTGCTTAGAAGTTCCAATTCGAAACAAACACCTGCAGAAAAGATTTAGGGAATAACTGTTTGAGAAGCTTTGAATTATCATTCCTGTACCTCCTAAAAAGATTTAATTAATAAGTACAATTTGCATAGTCAACCACTCTAGGATAATTTAAGCGACCCACAATGTAACTAATGCCCAACACTCTCTAACAAGCACAGCTGAGCTCTAAGACAATTTAGTAGCTCCAGAACTTAGAAGTTCGCAAGCTAAGTGGTTATTTACTAACAATCATGTGGCTCTTTGATATTTCTCTAGAACAAGTGCTGGTAAACTTCCAAGTGCATTGGGTCGATATAACAAGTTAAAGTGTCTATATGTGTGACTTTTTCTTGTGGATTCAGTATTTCAGTACACACATTCACTTCGCCACAAACAACACATGTCTGTGATTTCATTTCCCATCTCTTAAAGCACAATCCTTGGGCTGATTTGCGGAGTAATTCGCGTGACTGTTATTTGGCAATCATGAATGGGACTTACCGACCTTGAAAAACATGCTAGCTACTAAACTCACATCATTTTACTGTCGGGTGATTTAAAAAGAGGAAAAGTTCGATGTTATTGCTTAAAATTACTAAAGTTGATAATATGTTTATGTGAACTTGTCAACTGTAATAAATCTGTGTGTGCTGTCGAACTTGTCAAACTCTTGCTAGTTCCTGTCCATCTTTTGTTTCTAGTGCCATACTCATATATTGGCTTCGGTTAAAAGTTTTATCGAAGCAGGGGATTAATTAAATATTGGGATTGAAACCTTGACTGTAGGAAAAGTTATTTATTACTGTAGCCTACCCTCAATGATCCCATGCCTGCTTGTTATCTGTGATTCTGCTCTATAACGAGCGTGAATATACCGTCAGCATATTTTATATGCTAAGCTAATACTCCTGGATAGTAATTATCTCTCTGATGCCTCGATAGCTTGTATTGCATAATCGAAATTTAATATTTTTTTTCATTTCAATGGTCTTCTTACTGCTGTGTCAGTTGATTGGGCCGTCCAAAGGTTAGGAATAGGAGTCAAAATGCTTTAATCTGGTTTTCTCAGGGATGAATTGTTAATGGAATTGCTATATTCCAGCATCTTGCCGTTTAGCCATTTCGGGCTTCTGATTGGTGTGAGAAGTCTTTCTTTTACTTTTTAGCGGACATATGCGAAGTAGTTTTGAGATTCTACAGTCTTTGTTGATGGTCGCTGGATGATTATGTTCGCCAGGAAGATGGGCCTATATTCGTACGTTAGTTGGCTCCTATTTAGATTCCCTTCATAAGGTAAAAATGAGGCTAAACGCCCTCTTTCTCAACGCTTCATCGTTACAATTCAACACATGCGTATACAGATTAATTTACCTGCTACTTCTTAAAGGCTGCAATTAGCATTCTTGAATGTATGCAGGTTTTGGTTGGGTTGTGTTGTCTGTAAGCCAATGGTACGAGAATGCGTCTTCTACACCGTAAGTTGTCCTATCTGTTATGAGTTCTTTCCTGTGAGTAGCTGCTTCTTAGTTCTTTCATCTGATATCCTTTTACTTTCTCGTGTAGAAGTTCCTCCGGTTTCAAAATATAGAACACCTTTTTAACCTACAAAATGTAGTCATTTAGTATACTTCCATTTCTTCTATCAGTTTTTGTTATTGTTTCTGGGGTCCTTTAATCTATTTTGTTATTACTTCTGTTGGTTTGATTGGTCTTGACATCACCCTAACTTCGATGCTTAATTGGACCTTCTTGGATTAGTTTCAAGTCCTAGGGATTTGCTACTTGTGAATGCACTTTATAAGCTTCATGTAATTTGGCTTGTCCAAGTTTATACTGTTAAATGTTTTGCCTGTATATAGCTTTGTTGTAAACCACACCACATAAATTCAAAGCTTCAATGTAATGTTTGAAGCTGGACTTGCGGTCTTGTGGTGACTACGGATGTGATTGCTTGTTGGCGGTGCTGTACTACAAAAGAGGCAGTAGTTTAATGGCAGGTCAGTTTCTACTGCATGAACAAGTAGATTGTTTGATTTTTCTGCTTTAGTAACCTTTTTTTTTTATCTTTAACAGTGGAAGAGCTGTCGACACTTCTTCAAATCTGATGGAAACTCCATCCTGAAAAGTTGAGCCTTTGTTTATAAAGTAAGGTGAGTTAATTTAACGCTTCTCTGGAGCCCATTCCCAACTTATTGAAAATATTTTGAACTGTCAATGATATATTATAAAATCAAGGAAAGCAACATTACTCCGCTAAGTTCATAAGAGTTTATGTAGCGTCAATAGAGGGTGATGATTTCACTGGTAGGCCCTTGGCTTAAAATGGAGTCCACTGCTTGCTTCTACTCTGATTACTTAGACCACAATGGACAGGTAAATACAGTTTTCCACTCAATCTTAGTGCCTGCTGCCTTGCTACAAACCCGAATTAGAATTCTGGGGACTCAGGCTAACATAACGTATCTGCAGGGTATATTCCCGAAAGATTCTTTGTTTGACCATTTTGGACTTGGGCCGCAAAAACAAGAGTTTGAATATGTGTTTTGGTGCAGCTGGCTGGTGGCTTCTTACAACGGTTGGTTCCAACCAGCCAAGCATATGGAATGCAGTATATTGAAGAACAGATCCATCGCGTTGCTGCCAAGGGTTTTGTGAGATGGAAAACTGCCACTGTTAACCCTCTTGAGGTTGGATGTTTTTCGAGTGATGGGACGCCTTCCCCTTAGTGTTAAATGTAACTTAGGTTAGTAAAGTCATGTAGGAAGGAAATGAAATGTATTACTCTTTTTCATAATATGCTTGCCCAGCGAAGACAATATCCAATAGCTCACGTACTTTATTAGCCTTATACTCAATTATCTACTGTTTTCACTCGCATTGCCTTCCGTTTGTGTGAGATGAGGGATAGCTCAAGTGGTTAAAGCTTCCTCCCAATTCCAGAGGATCCTGGGATCAACTCTCACCCCGCGCCACTTGTGTTCTCTTAACACCAAAAAAAACATTAATACGCTTATATGCGATTTGAGTCCATTAAATCGTGGATTAACAATTGAAACCACAAAATTTATTGTGGCATTAAAAAAATAAGAGCATAATATATATAAGAGATCATCCAGCTTTATGATTGGTGAAGCTGTAGTCACAGAGCCCTTTGATTGGCTCACACCAATGTCATACGGATTGCCTGACATGTCAGTAGGATCCAATGGTGAGAAAAGAGTGGACAGTGATCAAGGCTATGAATGATTTAAGAGAAATAATTCTGTTATAAACAGAACTTCGATGTAGTGTATTGGGAGTAAGGATTAAAAGGAGAGAAAAACTTAGCAAGGGATCGGCAATGTTTTGGATGCGGCTTTCTATATGTAGTGAAATCATCGATAGGAACTAACCTAAATATATATGATATCAAAAGTAATATGCATATAATTAAATAAAAAAAAAAAAAAAAACGTTATTAGAGCAACCCCTTATCCCTTGGGTGATCAGCACCACAAATTGCACCAATATGGTCTCCCAAATTCCAGATTGGGGGAGGTCGTGTAAGCTTGATGAGGCTTAGAGATGGCGAATGGGTCCTGTGAGCACCACCAGACGCCGGTATTACACCCAGACCCATTATAAGGGTCTGGGCTTTAGAATTATCTGACCCATTGGTCTGGGCCGGATCTGGGTCCAAGGAGTGAATGGGCGGTCGCTGGGTCGCGGTCCCAAAACATCAGACCCAACCGCCCTAGAACCCTACACCATTGGACCATATATATATATTTTTACTATATATACACACACCCCCGCTAAACTTCATGTGGAATCCGAATTAACAATTTTTATGTGTCTTTGAAGCAGCTAATGATGTTGAATTAGCGAAAATTTATGTATTTTTGATGATGATATGTTGCTAACAACATGTACGTTGTGACTTTGAGTTTGAAGTTAAGTTTTTATTGGAGCTATTTTAATCTTGTAGTAATTGTCGTCACCTAGTACGAAACTATAAAATAGGGTAAACAATTAAATGAATTAAAATGTTCGATTTTAAAAAATAAGAAGAACCCATTTAGGACCCTTAAGGACCCTAAATCCCATCAGACCCTGTGGGTTGGGTCTGGGTCCAAAAATTTCAGATTCCAAACGGATATGGGTCGGTCTGATCTCAAAAAATATACGGTCTGGGTATGGATCTAGGCAAACCCAACCTCAGACCCTCCATTGCCCATCTCTAATGATGCTGCTACCTCTGCTATCAGACTTCCTCCATTAATCTAGATTCTTCTAGAACTACGTTTTAAGAACTCTGACAGTTATAAACTACTATGATGTATTAACTCCTATTTATGATGTTCATTATGGGCGTAATAGACATAATTCATTCTTACAAATAAAATTCTACTCTAAATCTACTTTTTCTTCTCGTTCTTTTCTTCTCACTTCACTCTTCTGTTTACTCTATAATTGCAGTTCGGTCAATCAACATTGCATCACTGCAATTTGTCAAGCGCACTCCAAATATGTTTCACCTTTGACGCAATTCAGAATTCGAAAAAAAGAATAAAAGATCTTAAAAAGAATAACGAAGACTAAAAATACTATCTAACAAAAACATAGATGGGCTGACGACTTAATTCATACAACTGTATGAGATGCAAATGAAAAAAAAAAAAAAAAACAAAAAAACAGAGGTTTCACAATGGAGTATCAAGAAACATCTCGACTAAAATTTATTCTCATAAGATATCCACCAAAGCATTGTTAAATCTTGTTCGTAAACCTTACTGTGATGCTTCTCTTCAGTTTTCTTTCCAAAGCATCAGCATTTTTGCATTTTTCCTTGATTTGGCACGATAGTCCTTAGCCTTCTCAACCTTTGAAATGTCACCAAGACCTTCCACGAAGAGCATTTCATGGTAGTGAGAATCGGAAACCAATTTTTCTCCATGCACTCCTTGGCAATTTGCAATGCAGTCTGCAACATCACCGCTTGACAGAGAAAGTAACCGCGTGAATAGCAAGGAGGTCTGGTTACATCCATGGTGACCAATATTTCTTGAACTAAGTGTCTTTGCAAACGTCAACGCTTTTCCCTTCCTTGCAGTATCCATAGATCAAACTAAGCGTATGGTGTTTGAATTTGGCTTCAACCCCCTTTCAAGCAATCCCGTCTAACAAGCCTTAGCTTCAGCATGACCTTCCCAACTTTACACAAACTCTTGATCCATTGTATTATATATTGCTACGGCCCCGGCTTCATCCAATGCTCTCAGCATCAGTTTCTCGCTACCTTTCCCTACATCCTCACTTTTGCTCTTATAGAACCCGCGATTAGGTGTTGGAAAATGTTTCATCATGGCTTACCATTTCTTCCTTTTCCATCTCGGCCACAACTTGATAACCAGAACTTGGACTCACCGGACTCACAAAAAGCCTTGATCACAGTTATTATAAGTACTCAATAATCTTCGGTATGAATGTGCTACTGTTTAGGATAATCCGTAAAAACCTTGTTAACCTCATTTCATGTTTCTTAGCTAGAATTGCAGGAAAATAGCAAAAGCATTATACTGATTTGACGGTCTCATGAATACCCAGTTCTTCCATTTGCCTGAAAAGTATCAATGGCATTTTTGGAAGCATACCTGCCAAGGCAGTGTTCCATCAGCTTTCTTCGGCATAGTAAAGCAACAAAAACCAAAACTAAACTAAAGTTTGGATTTTTCACGTGTTGACTGCGAGTCTCAGAACATCTGCTTTTCAAAACAGAACTAAACTTTAGCTTGTTCAACAGTTTCCCTGTCAACCCATCATATATTAATATAAACTTCCTACGTTAGAAGCTTCAAGGTCAAACTAACACAATTTCAATCCTATAACCCCCTAACAGGAAAGATATCCCTCTTTGTCTCTTAGGGATTGTCTGCATTTTTAACAGATATAATTAATATAAACTTTCAAAGCAGATCAAGGCAGAAAGGAAACCACTTGATGACTGATTTTCAATTATTTTTCTCTTATTCACAAGAATACCACTTTGGTTCATGTTAGCCGATCCCACTTATTGAAACTAGGCTTTGATTTGACAGGAATACGTGTTTTCCTCTATTCGAACAAAACTAGTAATGTTCCACTCTCCATCTCGTCTCATATTATTAATAAAGTAACTATTGAGCCAAGCTTGATGCGTTATCTCAGGTGAAGAAGCCTAGTTCTTTTCTAACTATCCCCCTCTCCCCTCAAATAAAAATAATAAACTCCACTGACATGCATTTGATCAATTCGGATCCCACGATCCCTGATCATGGGATGCCTTCCCGTGCTCCCCTTTCACCTCTCGCATACCCCAGTTTTTATTTTACAAATGTCTTAACAAGGTTCTAAGTCAGACAGATTCGCATTTTCATCACTTGCATCATCAAATGCCGAATTCTACGATCAACTTTCATATCCAAACGCCAAATTCAAGAGGTCGTCATCAACCCCCGGTCTTGTATTACAAATGCTTAACAAGGTCTTCTCAACTCGCCAGATTCATAAACTTCCATCATCAAATGGTTGACTCTCTCAGTCATTTTCGACACCCAAAAGCCCAAATTCAAAGGCTTCCCCTCTTAACCACGGCAACCGAAAATCCCCTCAAATACTCCATATTAAAGCTAAACACAGCCAAAAACTTTGAAATAGATATCAAGGTCAAATTTTATTAATCTCCCCAAACTTCTGCTAACCTGGCATTTAACCCCATTTTATTGGATTGCTCAAATATAAATTAATCCCACTTTGCATTTCAAGAATGGCCATTTATCTAACATCCAAACAGCAAATTCTGCATATCAACTTTTCTTATTATGATTCCAATAAATAGCAAAAGGACATTGTTTCTCACATATCTAACAATAACCAATTGATAAAATTTGCTCAACTTCATCATTTCAATAGTCATAAAGACCAATTTTTAAATGCAAACCCACCTTCAATTCATACAACAAACACAAACAATATAACCCAAAACAAACAAAAACCAACTAACTCTCACAAAAAGATCCTTCATTTCAAACTTCACAACAAATATGGAAAAAAAAAAAAAAAAAATCAAAGTGATTGAAAACTTCATACCACTGCCTTGACCATAAAGCACAATAGGCTGTGAGAAATGAACGCTTCGTTTCGCAAATCATCACGTTTCTTAAAGCTCCTCAATAAAACGCGAATACCCTCGACAGTAATTTCGATTCAGTAAGCTTGGAAAACTGCAACAGAAAAGCAAAAGGCGCATCGATATGAGTTTTGGGGTCAATGAAGCTTCTACCAAATGTCGAGGAATTTTTTTCAGGTTTTTCTGCTGATTGAGAAGATTGAGCGCTGCACGCAGATTTTCTCTATGCTGGTTAATATTTTCTTGGGATCTGAGTTATGGATTGATGATGGGTGATGGAGTGTTCGAAGTTGAAGAGCTGACATTGATCGAAATTGAGAACTCAATGCCATTATTTTGACAGTTTAAGGTGAAAGTGTCGAAAAATAGTGAAAGAAGGTTTTGGTGTTGGTGGGTATAATAGGGTTTTAGTTTGGAATTGAGATTGAGGGTTTATCATTGGACCATGTTTGGTTTTCTATTTTGTACTATTTCATGAGAAAATATTTACTTACTTCCTCCATTTTTTTACATGCTCCAGTCAACAACAACACACTTATCGAAAACAATACTTTGATCGTTAATAACTATAATTTGATTAATGAAAATATAAAAATTAGATATTAATATATTATTTAACGAGACGATCTAACGAGATCTCATTTGACTATATTTTATTACGTGTAAAGTACAAAACTTAGTCAAAATGCTTCCGTGAATAGTGTAAAAGTCAACTGGGGCAACTACAAAAACGGAGGAAGTAAAAGATTTTAACTTTCAATTATCTGTCAAATTATTTTAACCTTGATTTGTTAGACTAATCTCAAATTCACTTCTCTAAAATAGTGAACGGTTGAAATGTTATTTTCTTGCGTAATACTGTACTAATTGAATCAATAAAAAAAAAACAAAAAAAAAACTTCGAGTTTTTTAAAAGGGGAATTTCTAATCAATCATGATATTGTAATTATGTGCGATGTTTGAATGTGATGACATTTAATTAAAAAAGCTAGCACATGGGTTGAAACAAAAGTTGCACAATAATTGCAACTATGTCACTAAATTGATTTCTTAAATTAATCTCCGGGATTGATTAGAAATTCTCATTTGAAAAGGTCACCCATAAAGTTAGTAGGGTAATATTTATATTTATTCAAAAACTAAATTTAAATAGGAAGATGGCTCATGAAAGATCCCAATATTAAGTCGATGTGGTGCAGAATGAGTGAATGACGTTCATTCCACTTTGGAGAATCATTTAGATGACACACAACGATGTTGGTCATGAAAAAAATCTCATGAAACATTTTGGTTAGACACATTTCGAAACTATCTTTCTTATATGAAAATCTTTCTTTTTCACATGTTAGAGGAGGCAACAAATTGTGTTTGCCATTCTTTTGCAAATTTTATAGCATGGATTTTGTTTGAGCTTGATAGCTTATGATGAGATTGGTAGAGATAGGGGAAATGAGGGATTAATTAGTGCGTGTAACTAATTAAGTTAGACCTATGAAAATTGACCTAGCTTCATGAATTAAACAAAACTCAACTTGAAAAAAGTGGATTCCAAACGTATTATTTATGACCCAAATTAGAATGGATTGAAACTTGAAAAAATTGATTTATCAACCCAAAATCATGACAAAATATGATTCAAAAACAAACTTCTCGTAGAATGAATATACCTTCAATCATTGAAATTTGATTCAACGGTTCGATTTGATTATGAATGTCCATACTCTATTCATTTTTAAATGTCATATAAGTCAACAAGCATTTTTCTCAAAAAACTCATGAATATATCCGACTTGATGGAGTTGTTAACAAGTCCATATGTAACCTACAAACAATTATAAAAAAAAATATCGTGAACACTTTAAGGTCGACCCGATAATTTACCTCATGACTAGATAGGGTTATACTTCCATCGTATCAAATTAAACGTCAAACAATCGAACCAATAATCTTGCTGTTATACATAGGGCGTGTTCGGCAAATGATAGCGTTTGAAGTAGCTTTTAGCGGTATAAGTAGTGGGTAGCTTAAAAGCTTAGATTAAGTAGCGTTGAAAGTAGCGAGGTAGCGAACGAAACTAAAATTGTTCAATATGAGTGTTCGGACAGAAGTAGCGATTGTATTTATAATAGAAGAAAATTTAATTACCAAATAGCTTTTTATCCTAGCTTAAAAGCTAAAACGCTTACTCCTATTAGCGTTTGAAAAATCGGTAGCGTTTAATGTTAAAAGCTACTCAAAACCCTACTTACCGAACAGTAATAAAATTAATCAAGTAGCTTTTTAATCTAGTCAAAACGCTAAAAGCTACCTAAAAAATGTTAAAAAGCTACGTTCGAACACGCCCATAAATTAAATTTCAACCTGAAATGCGTGAAATTGTGGAAAAATAAAAAGGGAGCCGTTTAGGATCGGGGATTTGAACCGACGTGAATCGAACACGCAACCTTCTGATCTGGAGTCAGACCCGCGCTACCATTGCGCCACGGATCCTATTGGTGTTACATTCCTATTCTCATTAATATTTAATTAAAAACACATCAATTATTTCAACCAATCAAAATCACTCTTTTGACTTGCTATGATACCACGAGACCATTTGTTGACTGATTGTTAAGCATTAATATACCCACTCGAAAAACAAATCCAAATAAAATAAAACAAAACAAAAACACTTCCTTTTTTTTTGTTTTCCTGATTTTCATTCTACCTTTTGCTATTGCATTGCGTCTTCTTCCTTTTGTTTTTCAGCGAATAATCGGTTTCTTGGAAGTGAGATAAGAAAAGGGGGGTTTTTTTTTCTGGGTTTTAACAATGGCGTTCGAAAATCGCGAGTGGTTGAGCTTTGTTGGGGGTGAATTCTGGAGCGTGTTGAGTGTTAGTAATTTGGGAGGGATTAATGATTCTGTTGTGTGGCAAGATGCAATCTTCTCTACTCTTTTCTGTTCTCTTCGCCATTCTTTCTGTTGTTGCTCTGGTAACTGCTTCATTTTGGTTGTTTAATGGTTGAATTTTGCTGTGAAATGGGTTGTTTGTTTTTTGGTTTTTTGTTGGTTTTTCTGCAATGCGAATTATATTGTCATTTTGTTGTTTTATTGTATAATGTTTTTGAATACATACTGTGTTTCTTTCACTAATTTTGCTTCAGTTTGGTTGATTAATGATTGAATTTTTGTGTGAAATGAGTTTTTTTGTTTGGTTTTCTTGTAATGCATTGTTATATTGTATAATGTTCTTGAATACATACTTGTGTCTCTGGGTTTCTTTCACTACTATTGCTTCAGTTTGGTTGTTTAATGATGAATTTTGCTGCAAAATGGATTTTTTGTAATTTGTTTTTTGTTGGGTTTTTCTTGGCAATACGAAGTATATTGTAGTGTATTAATATAATGTAAGAAATCCCTTTGGTAGGAATGAGTTTTTTTTTCAATTTTTTGATAGCACGAGTTTTTGTAGGGTGTTTCAACCATGAGTAAAAATAAGGATATTCCGGTTAAAACTTCTCCCCACCCCACTGTACTATTCCTCCACCACCACAACCAATTGCCGCCTACGAAGCTATACGCCCAGCCAACCGCCACCCCTAAAATATCTTTATTTTACTCACGGTTGAAAAACCCTACAAAAATTCATGCCTATCAAAGGAATTAAAAAAAACTTGTGCCTATCAAAGGGATTTCGCGAAAACCGGTGCCTATCAAAGGAATTTCCTATAATGTATGATGTCA
>SNQN01008885.1:0-13246 GCA_008642245.1 Bassia scoparia | reverse complement strand
TTAGATTGGAGTTGCTGGTTTTAATAGTCTTCTCTTATCATCTCAGTTTTCCTTTGGCGTACTCTGTTAGGAGGTGCAAGCTGTAATGAACAATGTRGATGTTTATGATTGTACGAGTCAGTMTTATCATTTGTAAAAGTAAATATTCGATCTAAAAATTATGGCTCTTCAWTAATAAATTCCAARAGTCATGCATTTTATKTTCTAGGATGAGTGCAGATCRATGTCTCAACTACTCATTTWGCAAGTCCATAATAATCATGACTCTCCAACATAGGGAAATGAAGGGGTTGCATAGTCACAAAAGTTGTCCTATAAAATTTTCTGATTTATAGCTGTAAAACGTTACATTGGGGGTTGCAGGAGCTTCTTTGTTGAATTTTAGATTGTCCTATAAAAATGTTTGAATGCATTAGTCTGTGGGGAGGTGTCCTACATATATTAAGTTTCTTGGTCTTTCCCTGACCCTTATGTTATTAGGATAATGTTGTCCAGAGGTGGTGTCATTTAGAATCATGGGGGTGATAGTTATGGGATTCCCCTTCAAATTTTACTTGATGCCTTAAGGTAGTAATGGTTTTTCTTCACTTTTCTCTTTACCTTATTTTTAGTTGTCACAACTTTATGTTCTGTAATCCTTTCTTCCTCTTCGCTATGTAGTTCAAAGCATGAGCATCTGGTCAGCTGGTGTTTGTGCGACTCCATCTATAAGCTTATCATATTACTTTGTCAGTCGGAGCTGGTTGGTTTTTTCTATCTCTAAATAGTATACATTAGTTTTTGGCATTTTGCACAGTACTTAAAAAGGCTGATATGAGTGAATTAAAGAATAATTAAGGGGCAGTAATAACCTATTGTTGTTACATGGTAACCATAAAAATTGTTGCCGATTTTGCACTCTTTGCATGTTGGTCCTGTAGTTAGACAATGTTGTTGTGGCTCATATGTGTTTGTTTTCTYTGTGATCTATCCATCTAAGCATATTTGGCATTTTTGTTTTCTTGGTAGATGTTGCTACAATACTAAAAAAAGCTGGCTTTTCTCTACAACTCGTGGATGTTGACTTGCGGGATTGTTACAGGTTAGGACGTTTTATGGTTTGTATTGACTTAAGAATCTTAACCAGGGATTGTAGATGTTAATTTTTAGTGTTTTTTGTTTGTATGTTCTTACTAACAGAAATGGTTTTGCATCTTATGATTTGTTAATAGGGGGCGTCCTTATCTTTGGAATAACAAGTTGTCCGATCTGTTAGGCAAGACACGATTGATGTGAATTTTTACAATGTGGGCCATATGACCCTGTATTTTGTGAGCATGTAAACACAAGAAGCGCTGACTCTTCTTTTCATTTTGGGATGCTTTTGTGTGGCAGATATACGAGGAAGCAAGTGTTCATCTCTCACCTATCCTACTGCAACTCTAGGTCCCGAACAGCTTCGCAATATATTATTTGTAAGTTATACCCTATACATATATACACTACAACAAATTTCATCTTGTGTCATGTTAAGAATCGTGGTACAAGTTGAAAATTCTCGTGGCTATGTCGTTTAGCCATGGGAATTCTCAAACTTATTTCCGTGGCACAAGTGGTCGTGGCTAAGATTTTGCCACAGGAAAACTAAGGGCGTGGCATAAGTTGATTTTTATGCCACGTTTAATCCCGTGGCTAAAAAAATAGTATGCCACGAGTACTCCTGTGGCTAACAAATCTCTTGCCACAAGTTTTATTGTGGCTAACTAACTATTTTTGCTACCAATATTAATCGTGGCATAAAATTAAAGTTATGCTACAAAACTCTCGTGGCTAACATATAATTGGCACAAATGTCCCATGGACTTACCACCACTTGCCACAAGTGTTTTGTGGCTAATTATTTCTTTTGCTACAAATTATAATTTCAGTACAGTGCTCCCATGGCTAACCAACTTTAGCCCACGTGTTATTGTAGCTTTTGTAGCTAACAATTTCTTTTGCTATTAATAATATGTGGCTATATTTTTACCATTGCCAACAAAAATTCGTGGCTAATAGATTCACATTATTATAGGATTCTATAGCTCATAAATCTTTGCCATAGACATTTGATAATATGAAATGCATCATAAACAGCTAAACTAATAACTACATAATACTAACATGCACATCATATGATTATAATCCACTTTTTTCATTAAATTTGAATGTATTATATACACATTTTTGTATTTCATGTACAAAGTTACATTAAAAATTGAAAATAAAAATCATTTCGATTTTTTTTTACTTAATCTCGAAAATTATTAGTTGGTAAATACACCACACAAGTAATATGATGATGTAGATCATTTAAAGAACTACAAAAGCTATGCTCGTCACACGTTTTACATAATACCAGAACGAACCTGCACATTGAATCATACGATTAGTACCAGCTTGAGAATTTGATTTTTCTTAATCTCAAAAAATTAAAACTTCCAGTGCACCTGTTCTGGTCAAGAATAACAACGTAAGACATGAGAAGGGGAATCCATCAACCACATAGATAAGATTTATAATTGATTACATCTTTAGTGTGGCATTATAATCATCTAAATTTTAGGACATTATAAACTCAAACTCTATTTGCAATCAAAATTTGATTTACCTCAAAAGTTGGAAAAGACCAAAGTATTAGAAAATTGACACTAATCAAATTAAGAATTAGTATTAATCAGTGTCAAATTATGGAATGCTAAAATTATAGATAAAAGCTCTTTCGCATCTGAAAAAGCATAAGTCTTCGGTCCTTGTGAAAGTTGTGGTGGCTAAGAAGTCAATGGTTACAAGTTCAAATTTCTATCAAAAAGACAATGGACTTACCTAGAGGAGCATAACTAAGGTTTTTGAGAAGGCTTATTTGCACTATCTAGCCTGGAAAGCATTTTATTTACGGTGAAGTCTTTCGAAATGCTGACAATAGGGTGAGTCAGTGAGGTCCCGAGTTTCATAAATGCAGCAAACACAAGCAGAAACTATTATCTTACGCCGATGGGGAGGAGAAGGGTACAGAAGAGATGGGGCGGTGCGCAGCAGTGCAACTCGTCAAATCAAACATAGTTGGCAAGTGCAACTGCATATACGCACAACATGCAACTGCATATATGCACAGAAGGTGGTGCTCATTGTTGGTTGTGGCTAAGGAGAGAGAGAGGAGTAGGAGGAGCGACAGTGACTAGGAACCTCATGACAAGTTGATTAATTTTGGATCAAACCTTATGACAATTTGATTACTCTTCTATTAGTGATTAATGTCATTCAAAATGGTGATGCACTAGCATTGACTAACTAAAATAACAAAATCAAATGCTTCTCCAATAAAGGCCATCAATTTAACATTGTAATTTCACACAAACCCTAGTGACTCACGTTACATTAATAATATCATCATAAGCTGCATAAACAACAACCAATAAAAAAAAGAAAAACCAGAAGCATTTTGGTAGTAGAAGATATGCAATTGTGATTATGTGCACACTTTGTTATTAAAAAGGCTTACCTGAAGATTAGAATTACAACTTTCTCACCCATCCGAGTATTCTGCAAACTACACAAGAAGAGTACCATTATCAAACATGTATTGTGTACAAGGTGGATACAAAAGATTGTAGAAGATAAATAGGATACAATTGTAATAATATTTAGATTTCGTATGATTAACTCTTCCTACAAAAAAAGTTAAATAAATAAATGATATAAATGGGACATGTTTTTTTTATAACTTGAATTATTATTTACTTGAACTACATGAAGAATCACTCAAGGAATCAGGACAATTCAACCAAAAGCTTGTAGCAACTGTTGATCTTTGACTGCCAATTCTCATTGTTTGCAGAAATTTTCCGATCTACCTCTTTCCTAATTGTTTCAGCTTCATTCTGGCCAATTCTGCATCTTTCCTAGCTTGTTCACTTCCCTTTTAGCATCCTCTGCCTCTTTTCTACTTGTGAACGGGCTTGCTCAGCTTTTAACTTCAACAACCTCTTTATGTAAATCTATTGCGGAGCTTCATTTAAAATGTTGTGTAATGCTTTTACCAGGTCCATAAGCTCGTAAATACCATGAGTATCTTTGCCAAGACAATCTAGAATATTTGCTCATCTGTTTCTCATTAAGCCTTGTTCTCTTTGCTCCTTAAGTTTCTTCATCTCTTTCTGATTAGCATAATATTAAGTTAGATAAATCAGTAGATTTAGTGCATCATGACATACTTTGGCATTTTGCAATGTAATGTTTAACTCAACTCAATAAATATTTTTCATTTTACCAAAAATCAACTATTCAAAGAATTATAAACTTACAATCGCATGCATGTTCTTGGCTATATTTCAGTATTAACCGCTTCTTTGATTCTCGTCAGAATTCAATCAGCAAATCAACTCGACACACTTTCTCCCATTTTTCTCTTTCTAATGAAATGATGTAAGGTCAATTTTGGTCCAGAACAGTGGAAAACATCATTTGTCGAGATCCCATATATAAATGTACTTACAATTTCTTGCTCAAGTCGAGCATAACTTTTGCTACCATTGTAGTGTGGCATCTTCTGAAGAGTCCTACTTTTACGAGCCTTAGTGCTCTTTTCCTGAAGATATAAAAAGATTTAGCACATTAAAAGAGTAAGAGACAATGATAGATAAGGAATGAAATGGACACAAAACATGAACTTACTAGCATGGTAGCAAACCCCTAATTAATTACCCACCCTAAAAACCTAAATTAATTACTGTCAACTCATCTTCCTCTTTTTTCCTTTTGAATTTTCTTCTGATTTGTTATGCTGGTTGTGTTCGGTAAATTTAGCCTTAAACTGATATTTGTAATTGCAGCAGATTTTTGTGCATCTGTATTTGCATCAGGTTGTTCTTCGGATTTGTTAAGGTGGAATTTGTTATTTGCAGCAAGCTGCAAGTGTAATTTTGGATGATTTAATTTGTTATTTACACCAGGTTATATGTGAAATTTTTGCTGATTTGTTATACAATTTGCAGCAGGCTTGAAATTGAATTTATCACCATCATACGGTCATCATCATCCCATCATCCATCATCATCATCACGCATCAGACCACCATCATCAATCATCATCAACACATCATCATCAACATCGCAGCAGCATAGAAGTGCATAGGAAAGCAGAGCAATAGCAATTGAATGCTTCGAAATTCGAAGTTGTCACTTGTTAAATTGTAGTAATCGCAACTAACTTAATGTAATGATTTAGATTTGAGCACCAAATGGAGCGACCGCTCGAGAATTCGGAGCTATTGCTTCGGCTCATAAAATCTTCGCTCGCTTATAACTGTAAGTGCGTGTAATTGGCCTGCTGTGAGTGGCTGGTTTGGACGGTGCTATGAGCTGAAATTGGTGGTGGAAGTGGGTGGTTTGTMGCTGCATTTTGCAAGGGTAAAGGGCTACTAATTTGGGATTTTGAAGGAGAATGGGATGAGCCATAAATATAAGAAAGCAACTAATCAATCCTTCTCTCATTGACATAAATGCACTACTTGAAAGAGCTTTGCAAATCTAATATATCAAATGATGAAATTAGTAAAATTTAGCCAATTACCCACCAGAAAGAATCACCCCATCTATATACCTAGAATAATTTATTCCAGAGCACGAGAGACATAATATTATATCATTCACAATTGGTCACTTGGTATGTTAAAGATAGGCAAACCCTTGAGCAATCTTAAGCAACTCTAACTAAACAAGCTGCTACTTGAGGTCTCCAGTCCCCAAGGCCCCGTAACTTTCAACTCACAATCATACAATCCCACCTACCATTACCACACCCCAAAGTGGTACTATACAAACACATAACTCTTCCACTCCAACGGATCCCTAAAATGTTTACGACCAAAATATCTCTGAAACTCAAACAACAATAATGTCAGGTTATATACTTATATCACCATCAGAGTTCACCAAATTAATAATCATGATCTCATTAAGGCTCAATGGTTGTMGCTTTCCCTCTTCTTTTCTATAGGGACAATGTAATAGAACTAGTATCTTATTACTTTCCCTTGATCAATATCCATCACTGAAGAATGCTAAAATTCTAGGATTCAACCTTTCAATGGTTGTATGTATCTTCTACTCATGTAGATGATAATGAGAGAACACCAAATAATAGTTAGAACTCCAGAAGCAATCACAGCCTTCCATTACATTATGATTGTTCTCGTACATTTACGATTGACTTGCATGCATAGAGTAGAGAGCAATCGAAGAAAAGTATACCCTAATTATCCTAGTACAGTAGTACATTTATCAACAACATTAGGGTATACTCAAATACTCAACAATATGAAGTTCAAAGATTTACATGTAACACTCTACACATGAATGATAAGTTCACCTATTGAAGTCAAATTTCAAAATCCAGATTCAAACAGGTTTTGACAATTCTATGGTCGGTGTTAGTTAGATGCAAACTGACATGCTCATGGTATTCTCTTACATTTGTTCTGTCTTGCATCATGACATTCCATTAGTTTTCTACTAACCTTTGACCTTTTGTTTTTAGTATTTAATTGAGTATTTAAAGTTCTAACACAATGTACGAGCTCCACTTGCATAACAAGTGAAATAAAAGCTATACAATAAACACTTAAATTATAATCTCGTTCCACCGCAAATCTTTTCAACCAATTCTGAGCTTTGCCTAACAGCATCCAGCATTGGCTAGGGCTCTCGCCTCCGCCTAGGGGCTTAGACTCAGCTTCGTGTCTCATGGAAATTGAGCTCATAGGAATCCGCATGTAATGCGTGTGGGAGTGTCGTTGTCGACGTCTCCAAGGGGGATCCGCCAACCGTGCCCGTATATAGGTTATTCACGGACGCCCCGGAAGCATTGGTGCCAAACTAGTGGCCCCACAAATCACGTTCCGAG
This sequence comes from Bassia scoparia, assembly GCA_008642245.1. Taxonomy (NCBI): domain Eukaryota; kingdom Viridiplantae; phylum Streptophyta; class Magnoliopsida; order Caryophyllales; family Amaranthaceae; genus Bassia; species Bassia scoparia. Next base: position 6,325 of record SNQN01008885.1, on the reverse strand, counting down.
TAACCAAGTGTGGGTTCGGGGAAATGGTACGGATTGAACAGAACCCAATCCGCCCGTATTGTAGCGGCCTCTACTCGTCTCATTGTAGTTGCCATAAGTCATAACAATTGAATTCAGAAAAGCTTATCCGATTTGATCTTGAAGAGCGCACTACCTAATAATTGCCTAGGTCGGGTTGCACTATTATGTACAAACAATTGACATTCCTATCCATGGATTTAAGGACGCCCATCACTTGACTCTAATAGTCAATACTATAATCAATCCGGTGCCTATAAAACCGGCTCGTCAGCGATGATATGCTGACTTTAAATGTGCACAAAGACAACTTGAATTAATCCGGTCATGATTAAAGCATATATACAAGTCTGATTTAGAATCCCAGTGTACAAACGAAACACATGAAAGCAAAAGGTTAGTGAAAGCATAATAGTGGATACATGTGTGTCCTTCTCACCTTGTCACTTGCGAAGTAGATCAAATTGTTAGAGTAAAACTAAAAGGAATCGTCCTTTCGATTTGAACTGTAATCGAGACAAATAAACGCGCGTATGATTGACCAAATAACACAACTATGCCTACTATAAATTGCTGACCAAGATGATGATAAACGAATTTGAAAATGTTGCCTTGACAACCTACATATTTACATTAAGATGATTCAAGAGTTGGTTTCTACATCCCGTTAATTGAATTTGGAAACTCGTCAATAACTTAATAGTCAAATTAAAAAAGTGACAAAAAGGAATTAAGAACCCGAGTCAACAAAAAACCATTGTAATTTAAGGTGAGTAATCTCAAGTTATACCTTGATTTCTCATCGTGGGGATCTACAAACAGAACGATGCTTAGACACTCAAGATGTATGGTGTCAGAAGGTATGGAGGGTTGTGAGAGTGGACATCGCAAGTTTAGGGACGTAAGGTAACCCGTTGAATACACACGTGTGTGTGTGTCTCCAAAATGAGCTAGGCACGTATTTATAGGCACGAAGCGAGGTGGAAATCGGGCGTACTCATTATGCAAAGGAGACCTGGACGTCGTATATACGCAGGCTCATGGCGTATATACGCAGGCTCTGCGTACTATACGCAGCCTAGGAGCGTATACTACGCAGCCCACTGCGTATATAACGCTCGATTCATTCATCGCGCCGTCATTTTTGATTTCCCTCCGCATTTTTATTTTGTGATTTTGCCCCATCTGATTCAACCGCACCTAGACACCCTTGCTGCTATCCAAGGCAAGGAGTTCTAGAGTGTTCTAGAAGGTTCCTACATATTTCTGCTCGTGGTATTTTGTTTGTGTATTTTGTATTTTTTTTTGTATTTTCTGCGTATAAAAAACTTATAAAAATCATAGGAAAATTATAAAAAATCAGAAAAATATCTAAAAATACTAATCCTCTAAAAAGATGAGTGCAATGAAAAAGTGAAATATGGGAGTATCATCCAATATTAATTATTTTTAAAAATCCTAAAAAATAGGAAAATAATTAAGAAACCAATATTTTTGCCCCTTTATCTTGTCCTCTGCTTAATAGTCGAGTCATTGACCTCGCATTTTCCAAACTTTTGTTGAGTTATCAAAGCATCCTTTCTGCCTGATTAAACAAAACGCGCGACGCGGGAATGTTTCATCACGATTACTCTTTGGGGAGACACTTTGTTCAGGTGTCTACAGAAGCCCCCCTGACTAGAGTCTGGGAAGCCAGTACGTATCTCGTAAGAACGAAAGTCCAAGTATTCGCATCGGGAACGGGAGGCAACTCAACGACGATTCTGCGATACCTGGAGTTACCCTTTTTCGCCCACACAACAGCACCGAACAGCAGCAGGTACCTCTGCCGCAAAACAAAGGTAGTTTACCATGTTAGCCGTATGTCTCGTGCCGACCGGGTTGATTCCTCGACGCGATTATTCTCGTCTCGGCTCCTGACTGCGGAAGAAATGCAGACGCACCCATGCTCCGAGGAAATGAGTCACTTGGACTTCGAAAATGATAGCCCTAATGCAGGAATTAAGGAGCTACCTGATGTCGACATAGGTCATGTTTATATTCCATAGAAATTTGCCATGCCGAATTTGACCTGTGAACTTGTGAACTTGAGATTGAGAAAGGGGGCAAGAGTCATTTTCAAAGAGTCTGTTGAATGAAAAGGCGCTTGTCTAAGGTCTGGTTCAAGGCATAATTGAGAGAGCCCTTTGAATTTGAAAGGGCCCCTTGTCTTAGGTCGTGGTTCAAAGACATAATGTTCGAAAGGGCCTTCGTCTTAGATCATGGTTCAAAGACATGATTTGAGAGAGTCTCTTGAATTTCCGAAAGGGTCTTTCATCTAGGTTTCGGTTCTAGACATGATTTGAGAAGAGCTTTTTGAATTTGAAGGCCTTGTCTAGGTCTGGTTACTAGACTGATTTGAAGGAGAGTCTTTGAATTTGAAAGGCCTTGTCTAGGCTCTGAGTTCTAGGACATGAATTTGAAGAGCTCTATTGGAATTGTGAAAGGAGCCTTTCTAAGGTCGGTTTTAGACATGATTTGAGAGAGTCTTCTGATTTGAAAGGCGTCCTTCCTCGTCTAGGTCTGGTCTCATGAGACATGATTTGAGAGAGTCTCTTGAATTTGAAAGGGTCTGCTAGGTCCTGGTTCTAGACTGATTGATTTCGAGTGAGCCTTTTGAATTTTAAAGGGCCTTGTCTATGGCTTTGTAGCACATGATTTGAAGTGAAGCCTTTGGAATGTCCATGAAAGGGTCTCTGTCTTAGGTTCTCGATTCTAGACGGATGATTTGAGTGGCCTTGAATTTGAACGGGCCCTTGTCGTACGGTCTTGGTTTCAAGACCGTGATTCCTGACGAGAGTCTTTAATTTGAAAAAGTCCTTTGTCTTAGGTCTGGTTGCTAGACATGATTTGAGTGAGCCTTTGAGTTTTGACAAGGGTCTTGTCTAGGTCTGCTTTCTTGACATGATTTGAATGAGCCTTTTGAATTTGAAAAGGGTCTTGTTTCTAGGTCTGGTTCTTAGAACATTATTTGAGAGGTCTTTGAATTTGAAGGGCTATTAGAAAAGTGCTGCTTGAAAACGGTTAGACTTTAGAGAAAGGTGACATGGGACGAGACTATTGGCTTGACCTACGGATGTGACTTGTCCGACTTAGAGCTGAATTTGAACTTGAACTTAGCATCGACTTGATCTAAACGATAGGCGACGACAGTGACTTTGATTGAGAAAGTGACGAGAACGGCTCCCATACATACCGCGGGAACTCTTTCATGATTTCCACTTGATAGCAGATAGACTTTGATTTCCCACGTAAATCGGCTTCAGGAGACAAGAAGCCCCTCCCAAACTAGAAATTAAGGCGGCCATGATGACGTTGAGCCCACCCCAGCGAGACTTTGGGACAATAGTAGTTTTATCGATGCTTAGAGTCAATCACAAGGAAGGGTGTCGGCACAAAGTGATAGTTCTCCCAACAAGGACAATTACTAACTCAAAAGGTTAGGTGGCTACTATCCTTGGGGGATTGGATGTCAATGAGTCCTTGTGAAGGTGCGACCAAAGAATCAGGCTATTCGAGAACATAAAACAACGGGTCAAATTTGTATGGCTAAGGGGTTTCAAACGATGTGGCTAGGATGCAGACGATTGGCTTACAATGATGTAGGTTCCAAGCATGAGTCTATGTCAGTCCTAGATTGGCAAAAAACCAATTATCCAAATTTCTTAGCAAGCTCAACAGCACCCTCAAAAGCCTCAAACGCTTTAATTGTTGATGTGGTCAGACCTCGGAGAGAGGCTTCCACCGCTACCACGGAATCAGGACCACCGTAGTTACTGATGATGATTTAGAATTGCCTCGCTGTGAGACGTGGAACGCATTTTGTGGCTTGTATGTGAAGGTTTGGGTTTGAGGGGTTTTGGAAAAGGCTTGAAAATTGATGCATGAAGGAACCCCACAGTGCCGCAGTGTCGCTTTTTTAGACTCTTGCTTTCTTATTTGAATCTGGGCTTTTGAGCTTGATTTGCACTTTTTGCAATCGACATTTTGTATCAACTTGGCATGAACTTTGCATATTTTCGCTTTTTTTTTTTCTTTTTGCCCATTTATGTCTTCCATTTTCTCTTTTCTGTTCTTTCATTCTTGCACGTTAGTCTTTTGCCTACGCAACCGTTTGGTACCAAAGGGCTAGGATAGATGTGGGTTGATGAATAGAAAGAAGGCTAAATGATAGGTGTTTGTGGCTCAAAGGGTGCAAGGGATTTTTGAACTTGATGTGACGAAGGGAATGGAAGGAAGAGGTCCATTTTGTGAGAGCTAGTGACAGAAGGCCTCTCTTAGGCCATGTTTCAATTTCAATAATTACAATCAGTATTTCTAGAATTTTAAACCCAAATTCCTATGTCCAAATGAGTGTGAGACTTGACATACGCAATTAGAAAATAATATGCCAAAAAACAAAAATTGAATCATCTTATGATGAATGAAATCTGAAAACATACATGGCATACTTATCAGCAAGAGACTACATACGACTCAAAGGATACGTGAAATTAAATGAACATATTGCTCTAGGACTAGACTCTATGACTCAATCTAGAGGAGAACCGCCGCACGACTCGATGACCCACGCCTTGAGGGCGTGACTCATGTTTAGCACAGTGGCTGGATGTGAATGTTGATCTTACCTATCTGCTGCTGGAGGACTGGAGAGGCGGACTCTTCAACACAGCTGAGATGATGAATTCTTCCAGTGTGCCGGCCCTCCTTGGGTGGAACTTGCAAATAGCATGCTGGCCCGATTCCAATTCTTAGATTTCTTATCATCTGAAGGATCTCGAGTAGGTCCAATAGGACGAAGAAACTGCACCCTTTTGACCAGTTAAATCACTGTCGAAAGGCACTGCTCATAAGTCGATTGCCAACTTGGCAGAAAAATGTCCTTTGTGCCGGTCCTCGAGCTTGTTGCTGAAAGAGCCGGGATAATTGGTTAGAAGAGTTGTCATGGAACCTGTGGCTGATCTCTGATTCAGTGTTGGAAAAAGAGGAGCCACCTTTCCTTGTTACACGGCCCTCCACCATTACCCTACTTAGACGGTCTGCCGGCATTTGACATACTTCCTCACAGCCCGAGGCAACCTTGTTACAGAGCCCAATTAAATGAATTCAAATGGGTTGAAGACTTGAGTGGCTCTCCGATACTGGGCTGACAGGTTCTTGATGCACCAGTGCGAACTTGATCTTCCTCATTTGGTCGATGGTCATTTGAGCAGCTTTCTCCATCCCTCATGTACAGAAAAGTAGAGAAATCTTTCTCTTTCACCTATGCTTGGTGGCTCTAGTCTACGGCAGACACCGACAAGAAGCTGAGGAATTTGTACCTGTACTGGCTCTTAGTAAACTCTGTTTGATCGGTCATTACCCAATCATCGAGCCTTGGTATTGATACAGGGTCGAACAACCTGAATGGTAATGGGATGTCCAAAGTAATAGTGGAACACCCGAAAAGCCGACATAACTCTTATGCTTCATTCCTTTAACGAACACAATTACAGATATTGAAAGTGCTGGAGGTGATCTTCTGGGTTCTTCGGTCCCCTTGAGACATTGGGCCAATCAGTGATGACAAACTTCGTTAGGAGGTTGGCCTTAGATCTCATAATCAGCAACACGACGGCCCTTGAACTGAATTCGGAATCTCTCTTGACCAACTACTTCCAGTCTGCTAACCACCCCTTTTTCCGTTCTCAGTCGCGGGCAGGACGGGTGCAGTGGTTGTCTCCGCATTGACTTCTACTCCTCCTTGTCAGGATCCCTGAGAGCTTTCCTGTCTCTTTTCCTTTAGCTCAACCAAATGCTTCTTTTTCTTGAGTCATCAAGGCGCAGAAACTAACACAGACTCGGCTCATTTCACTACGACTAGACCATTAAAGTCTGCCTTGATTCTACGATTAGTCTTCCGAACCATTCGGAAACCGTCTACAACTCCGTTCGGTGACTCAGGGAGTGCGTCGAGTTTGAGCCTTCTGGTTTACTCCTTCTAGGGCCACCAGAAACAAGTTGGACGCGGAGTCCTTTGCTATCTTGCTGATACATTACGGACAAGATCATTACCATCTATTCAGAACCTAGGGCAAACAAACAGTTGAGCCACATGCTACTGAACACTCCAGATGAAGACCACGAACCTAACTCAGCTCCCTTAAAGGTTCTGGCTGGACCTTGAATCCGAGCTAGACCTCAGATTAATTCCACGCTCAATACCGCAGGTGCTAGACTCAGACCCCGAGCGCAGAAAGATTCAACTAAGAAAATCTCGTTCTTTTTT